>JANHFF010000278.1:0-12500 GCA_024542945.1 allo-octoploid hybrid of Carassius auratus x Cyprinus carpio | reverse complement strand
GTATTTAATTTTTAATTTTATTATTCTCTTTAATTTAAATTATTTTGATTTGATTTGATCTTTGTGTCCTGTATGGATGTATTTCTTGATCTGATGTGATCTGTGGTGCTCTTGTCCTCACACCCACCTGTTCTCTGCTCTGAGTCACCAGCAGTAGGAGGACTGATGGTGATTTTAGAGTATAATCGACACGTCCTCCATGTGAGTCTAATTCATAATTCATACTTACGGTAACTGTTTTTGCTGCTCTACTGTCTGGCTGAGCTCGTCTAAGTTGCGTTACTTCACTGCTCTCTTTCTCAGTGGTTTGACAGCAGCATTTCCATATCCTGTCATCGCTGCATTATTTTCCTCTCTCTGTTGCTTCCTTTTAGGGGCAAAAGTGAATTCTGGGTAACATGTTCTGCATATGCCATCAGTGTTTCTTCCGAATGCTGGCAGATGTTATCTTCTGATTTTTCTGTAGGTTTTTACACCCAAGCACAATCTTATAATGCACTTTAGATTATAGACCACCATCCACTCAACAAACCTGAAACTCATGCAGCGTTTGGCTTTCCTTCAGCTTTACATTGCAGAACAACACCACAATCCTCTACCACTTAACAAAAACATTTTTTTTTTATTTAACCTGTACTTAATTGGTTTTTGTTATCCTAACTACACATGATTATATGGTTAGCTGCGTTTAGGGTGGTTTCCTGAACAGACCTGAATCCCAGCAGAACTGCTGACAGAAAGAAGCTTCTCTGGTAACAAGCAGCAGAGTGTGGAGAGGAAAGCAGAGCAACCAAAATGCAGCAATTACAGGTATATGCAAAATAATTCAGATCAGGAAAGAGAGGTCAAGACAGAGAAGGTCAGCGCGGCGTGATGTTGTGTGAAGAGGAAGCTCTGAATGCTGCATCTCATTATCTGTGAGGACGTCGAACACACATGTGACTGCTCAAACCCAGACCACAGTTCATCATCTCAAAGATGAAAGCGTTTGAGATCTGCGTCGCCACCTACAAACTACTCTCCTCGCTTCTTGTTTCTCAGCGAGATTTGCTCTCCAACATGCACTGCAGACTCATTATATCTCTGATGTTGCTCATTAAGTTCACAACTAATTAGTGTGGTTTTGAAACACGAGATATGAGGTATCCTTGTTGTGCTAACCTGCGAATGAAAGAAAGAGTTTATCCAGAAACAGATATCGCCTGAATCTGCTTCCAGACCTGCGTGACTCTGCTCGATCGTGCTGCATAATTAAACCAGACGGCGGCAAAAACACAATATAATGAGTCCCTTCAACATGTGCATTTGCATACCGGTAAATAAAGTGTTTTGTGTTGAACTAACTGTTTACATCAGGGCTGTGCGTCATTCACATTTCAGTTTATACTTTGACAAAATCAAACAGGATGCAAAATTACAATTTCAATGTGACTAACGCAGAATTAACACGATTTGAAATTCACAGGATGATTTTCATTATAATAGAAAGCAGTTTGTCTTGTAAAACTCAGAATGTTGAGTTAATAAATTCTGAATTGAAATTTTTGAAAGATGCTTAAAAAGCCTTGCATTATTGAGATGGATGGATGGAAGATAGATAGATAGATAGATAGACAGACAGATAGATAGATAGATAGATAGATAGATATCGTTAATGGGATTTTATTATAAAGAGTTACCAATACATTTGCATTTAGTTTCTATATTTCATCATATTTAATTAATGAACTTGGATCAGGGTGGAAGAACAGTTACAGTAATTTCCCAGAATGCATCAGCTGTGTTTAAACTCTTTCTTTCATTCTAGTTCAGCTTCCTGTGTGTTGTGGACAGGGACATGCAGAGAGGTCCTCAGGGGCAGGGGCTCAAATAGGGGCAATGTAAAAAAATAAATAAAATAATAATAATAAATAAATTATAGGTCAAAAATTTGGATACATTACTATTTTATATTTTTGCAAGAAGTCACTTATGGTCATCAAGCCTGTGTTTATTTGATGCAAAATTTAATATACTTTAAAATACATTTTATGCAATGCTGATTTATTATCAATGTTGGAAACGTGATACTTTTTGACCTGTGATTACTTGATAAATAGAAAGTTAAAAAAGAACAGCATTTATTTAAAATATAACTTTTGTAACAATATACACTACCATTCAGAAGCTTGAGGTCAGTTTTTTTTTTTAAACAAGTTTTAAATAGTTTTTGTTCAGCAAGGTTTTGTTAAATTCAAACAGTGATAGTAAAGATTGATATTGTTAGAAAACATCTCTATTTTGAATAAATGCTGTTTTTCTTTTCACTTTTCATTTATCAATAAACACCAAAAAAGTATCAAAGGTTAAAAAAAAACAAAAAAAAAACAGCACAACTCTTTCCAGCACTGATAATAAATCATCATATTAGAATGATTTCTGAAGATCATGTGACACTGAAGACTGGAGTAATGATGCTGAAAATACAGCTGCACATCACAGAAATACATTATATTTTAAAGTATATTAAAATAGAAAAACATTACTTTAAATTGAGTACAATTTAATTATTCATTTTTAAATACATTTGTTTCTGTATTTTTAATAAATTCAGGCTTGATGAGCATAAGACACTTTCATAATGCTGCATAATTATAAAAAATGGTAATATAATAAAGTCCTTTCACGTCACCATTTCGTCAGCCTACACTTCACATAAAAGGCCTGTAGGTGGCTCTTGGGCTTCAGTAACTATGATGGTTTCATGAAATAGTAAACGAAGGGCCACATATTAGGCACTTTATTTTTTTTTATTTTTATTTTTTTTAGGTTTTTAATGTTTATTTTTCAGTGTTAATGAAAGTGACACCAAAAAACAGGAAGATGATTAGGAAATCCTTGGGGGGTCTGTGCCGGGGCTAAGCAAATTTCTGATGGGCTATAGCCCCGCTCTAGTGCCGCTGCTGAATCGACACACACTTTGATTATTGAGGAAAAAACAGTTTAAAATAGCCTATTGTTGAGTTAGACCCATAGACCCATAGGCACTCACTGAAAGAAGTTTCCGAACAGACTGTGGGATATCCGTCAGTCAAGCAAAACACACACAACCACAGCAACGCCTCAGATTGACAGATATGTAAAAATAAACAGGAATTTTCCGTCTTTTGAGTGATTAATTAATGTTTTGTACACTGTCATGTTAATTATAATTCAAATGCGTTTTGTTTTATTGACCACAATATCATTGTTATTTGTCCGAGAGGTGCACTTTTGAATAATTTTGAAAAAGGGTTAACCCCCCCCCCCCCCCCCCCCACACACACACACACCTTCTGCACGTGCCTGGTTGTGGACAATTCAGTTGAGACTCACACTAATGAATCAAAGGAGTCGATTCTTATGGTCTGAATCCTGCTGACAGACGGAGAAGAAGAGGAAGTTCTGCAGTCTTTGATCAGAATTACACACCTGTGCTATGTTCAGTTAGCATCACCGAACTAAATGCAATAGATAATGGCTGGACGTGTGTTTTTAGACTGGGTTCTTCAGCTCGTGTCATCCATTAGCAACGTTCTGCTAAAAGAGAAAAGTGCTTCTCCAGCAGTCCTTGACTTGCGCTCGACTTACGGGATGAAATCGCTGCATTTTAGCACATGCTGTGTTCTCGCAGCGTATCCTGGCCATGTGCTGCCTCTGACGGTCGGCTTGAGTCGAGGGTTTTGAGGCAACAGTAGTGTCAATTTTGAGTGTGTGTGTGTGTGTGTGTGTGTGTGTGTGTGTGTGTGTGTGTGTGTGTGAGTGTGAGTGTGAGTATATGTGTGTGTGTGTGTGTGTGTGTGAGAGAGAGAGAGAGAGTGTGAGTGTGTGTGTGT
This sequence comes from allo-octoploid hybrid of Carassius auratus x Cyprinus carpio, assembly GCA_024542945.1. Taxonomy (NCBI): domain Eukaryota; kingdom Metazoa; phylum Chordata; class Actinopteri; order Cypriniformes; species allo-octoploid hybrid of Carassius auratus x Cyprinus carpio. The sequence continues at coordinate 8,646 of JANHFF010000278.1, read as the reverse complement.
GTGTGTGTGTGTGTGAGAGAGAGAGAGTGTGTGTGTGAATGTGTGTGTGTGTGTGTGTGTGTGTGTGAGAGAGAGAGAGTGTGAGTGTGTGTGTGTGTGTGTGTGTGTGTGTGTGTGTGTGTGTGTGTTCTATGGTCTTGTGTCTCTGTAGGTGTTGGATGTAAAAACCCTTTTGTGTTTCAGAAGACGTTGTTTGCTGGAATCAGATCATGAGCTGGATCACGCACTGCGAGTAATAATGTGCCGGCTTTATACAGCTTGTTTTATGTAGCCTTTCAAAGAATGTAGAAGACACTTCTGCATGATTTGTTGTTGATGTCCAGTCAAATCCTCTATTTTATTGGTGCGTATTCGATCTGTTACTTGCTAGAAGATCACATTACACATTACACATAATCACGTTTCAGTTTTATTTCTGGGTTAGTTGGCAAAACACACACACGGACCCTGATGTAAGTCATGCACTGCCATGTGTTCATCAGTCCAGTCCTAAACGTGAGTTTGAGATTGTTATTGTGGTTTGATCATGATGTGCGAATAAACAGATTTTTACAGTCTTTCATTTTGAAAAGAATTAAAATTCTGCTTAAGGCAAGACACTGCAGGCAAAAACATGCGCTGGTCAATTTAGAGATTTTGGACAGGTCAAAATGTGTTTTTTTTTTTCTCTCTCTCTCTCTTTTCTTTTTTTCAGACTAGAGTAAAGAAAAAAAAATCCAAGATAAACATTTAAGTGTTTATTTTATTGCACTTTATCTATTTGCCTCTGTAGATGTCAATTCTAATCCCAATCTTGAAGAGTTTATTTCTCCTCTTCAGCAGCACTTACAAACACCAAACTTACAGTTTTATTCCTCTCTGTATTCTGAAGGTTTGTTCATATTTCATTCACACTGATTTACACAACATTTTATTCCTAAAATCAAATCTGTTGACAGTATTTTCTGATTTATGGAGTGATAAAAAGAGAAATCCAGAATCCCCTCTATAAAAGCATTTAACTCTTAATATGTCAACGAAATCAAACAAGAATTTTGAACCAGGCTTCATCCAGTTCATTTGCATATTTGAACATAACATTTCAGAAATACTAAACATGTTTTCAGTTGTTCGTGTCATAGATCAGCTGGTGAAGTACGCCGAGGTCTTTAGTAACGTCTCAGGCTGGAGTCCGGAGTTGGTCTGGTAATAGTGTAGGTGTTTCTGTTCTGACGGAGTGCTCTAGATGAGACGCTCTTGAACTCTGCCAAACAGTTGTGTGTGTGTTTTCATAAGACCAGAGGGGAAAAAAAGCATTTGAGCGAGCAATGGCCTTCGGGGGTTGCACTGAATGAAATGCTTTTTTTTCCGATCCCCACCTCACTCAAGAAGCGTTCACTCGTTCGTCCGTTCGTTTGTTTTTTCAGCTTTTATTTTCTCTCTCTTCTTTCTTTGAGTTGATCTTTGACATCCGAGCGTGCCCCGGGATGTCTGTCACAAACTGCAGTCCAACCTTGTGACAATGCTTGCTTTCTTCCCGTGCCTTTTTATGACCTTCTTCTTTTTCATTTCTATCTTTTTTTTCTGTTCTTTCCTTCAAGGTCTGGCGCACCTGACGTTAAACAGCCAAGGTATGGTTCATTCTGTTTTCCATTCTTTTATTTAGTGAGGAAACAGATCTGTCCGTCTCTCCCCTCCCTCCGTCTTTTGTCCCGAACCCTCCGAACTCTGTCCCTCCTCCCCATCTTACTGTGTTGCTGTATTTCCACGCTGTGCGTCCTGAAGATGACCTCTGACCTCTGACCTCCCAGACACAGGTAACGCTCTTCTGCTCTCGCTCTCTCTGCTGGGGTTGAAATGCTGCTCTAATGTCACTCACAGATGAAGGGTGTGTTTGTGTTCAGAATGCACAGAGTCTCAATCTGTGGACATTCTCATTGTTTGGCAATTACTCCCGCTGTTAATTACGCTCAGCTAGCCTCAGATCTGCTCAATGCTAGTATGACACTCAGTGCTGCCTGACTGAATGAATGAACGTGTGTTTTAATGTTTTTTCTGATGCAATGTGTCTGTTTTATATCACTGTTTCTTGACTTGACCAGCACTCAGTACTGCATTTTGTCTGTTTAACTAAAATCATCGTTCTCTCATTATTTACTCGCCCTCATGTCAAACTTGTGTGACTTCCCTCCGCAAAACAAAAGATAATTTAAGGAATGTTGCAGTGTTTTTGTTAATACAGTGAAAGTCAATGGGGTCCAAAGTTGTTTGGTTCCCAAGGTTTTTGAAAATGTCTTTGCTTCTGAAGGTCACACAGGTCTGAGTGACATGAGGCAGAGAGCATGATGACAGAATGATCATTCTGAGTGAACTGTTCCTCTCAGATGCTGTTTGATGACTGATCTTCATGAGGACTAGTTAGGGCTGATTGCAGGTGTTTCTATCATGTGGGTGAAGCTGTGCTCTCATATGCACACAGATAGTCCCGTTCTTCTGTAGATGCTGTGTTGAGTTGTGTCTGTTCATCCGTCACACTGTGTTTCGTCTCACCTGCTTTCATTGGTTTTAACCTCAAAGACATTGGTTATTTGACTAATCTCACTCCCGTCACTGTGTGCTTCCCTCAGTTATGTCTTTTGTGTTGGTCTGTGTGTATAAAGCAGTAGTGTCCTCCGTGCTCCTGCTTGACTTTGATCTTCAGCTCATTTTGACTGGACTAGTTTCTCCTGAAGATTTCACAGACATCTCTCAGAGAACGTGTAAAAATCAGAAATCAAATCTACGGTTTTTCTCCTCTGGGAAATCTAATCCAGATAGGAATGTCTGTGACTGCCGTGTATGTTTTTTTACAGTCATTCATGGTTTTGACGTATGCAACTAAAGCTACATTTGTTGTTACGTGGTTAGCTGCACTTTAATGATTGGTTTAGAGCTGATTCCTGATGCTGCTGGCGTCCCATCCGACCCAAAACCCTTCCTCTCATTATTATACTGTATTTTCCAGAATATGTCACGTTTTTATTGTCTGAAACATGCTGAAACTTACACTAAGCAAATAAACATCAAGCACACACAACATGCTATGAATAAAATACATAAAATAAATTTTTTATAAAACCTTTTGTTTTATAACATTATTTCTGAATGTAATGGCATACAGTGATTCATTCACAGATGTGGCTTATCTGTGTTTTTATTTTTCTCTTAACAACACGATTTTAACCCACTGTGACTTACTGTCACATGCAACTTATTTTGCAGAAGAATACATCACAGATCCTCTTTGTTAATAGAAGTCCCTCAGACGTTCTTCAGGAAACGAGCTGGTCGCGATGCAGCTCTCGCTCTCGTGTTCGTGCTGTGTGCCTTCAGATTAGACGTCTGGAGGAATAGTAACGTGTGCATTAGTCCTGTTACCCGTGTCTGCCCTCTGTCTGTCCCATTTAATCAGAGGATTGTTATTCTGGTCAGCGCTGACCTACTGTATTCACACCGACACCAGCGGCTCACGCACACCGTCCTGAACGCACGCAGAGACTGATGTGTCTTCACATATCTGCTCTTAAGACTGTCATTCATATTCATGACATCAGTTGGTCCCCATGAAGGCAGCGTCTGTGAGCTGTGATGTGTTTACAGCCTATCGCATTAAACACCAGCGCTGCACATCTCCAGACATCCTCTGACCGTCCACACCTCAGACAATACAGTGTGTGTGTGTGTGTGTGTGTGTGTGTGTGTGTGTGTGTGTGTTTGTGAGAGTGAGAGTGTGTGTGTGTGTGTGTGTGTTTGGGTGTGTGTGTGTGTGTGTGTGTGTGTGTGTGTGTGTGAGAGTGAGAGTGAGAGTGAGTGTTTGGGTGTGTGTGTGTGTGTGTGTGTGTGTGTGAGAGAGTGAGTGTGGGTGTTTGGGTGTGTGTGTGTGTGTGTGTGTGTGTGTGTGAGAGTGAGAGTGAGTGTGGGTGTTTGTGTGTGTGTGTGTGTGTGTGTGTGTGTGTGTGTGTGTGTGTTTGTGAGAGTGAGTGTGGGTGTGTGTGTGTGTGTGTGTGTGTGTGTGTGTGTGTGTGAGTGCGTGAGAGTCTGTGTGTGTGGAGTGTCAGTGGGTGCACACACTTATGCACACAACACACACTCAAACTCACACTCACACATTCACTCTCTCTCTCTCTCTCTCTCTCTCACACACACACACACACACACACACACACACACACACACTCATCAGTCTCTATATCATCACGCAAGCATAACACACTGTGTCAAACCATATTTCTCTTCCAGTGAAGAATCTGAGCTCAGATCACTAAATATTCATATAGCTCATGGCAATATTATTATAGATGGGTTTCCAAAATCTAAATCTCAATCTGGGCAGGTCAGTCCTTAGCCATCTTCAAGAAACAACTAAAAACACATCTGTTCCATCTTTATTTGACCCTCTAACTCCATTTATCTTTTTTTCTTAAAAAAAACTAACTATCGTTTTATTTTTATTTGTTTACTTGTTTTATTTTGTCTACTTGTTTCTCTCTCTCTCTCTCTGTGTGTGTGTGTGTGTGTGTTAACCATTAAACAAATGGAGCATATCAAATCATGATTATCCAATCAAAGGCTGTGATTTAATCATTAAATAAATACACAGTCTGTGCTGTATGACAAAGTAATCACATATATGAATAATTTAAAAATCACAATAAAATACTAAAAACAAATAAATAAAGGTTTGAACTGATGTGTGTATACATATATAATATTTTCAGTTCAATCTGATTGGCTGAGAGGTGTGTGATATTAGAGTGATAACAGAACTCCTCCAGCCGCTTCACCGTCTGTATCCCTCCGCTTGCAGTATTTCTCACAGCGAGTGTCATGACAGATGCCCAAATCAACTATAATGTTATAAGTAATACTGTTTTTGTGTTACAGAAAGTAGTTTTAAGATTTTTTTTAGACAAGAATGTACTTGACTAGACTTCAGATATGTGGGTTGTTAATAAAGATAACGTCTATTTGAAGATTAGCTTCAGTGTTTTCAGAGATGTGAGCTCCAGCGTGTCAGCGGCCGTTCAGCGCTCACGGACCCCCGAGAGCAGCCACACCTCGGCCAGATCTTCTTGAAATCACCGCGGGCTCTGATGTCTCCACAGTGGTTAAACATGAGCTATAATTAGTTTTGGGTAATTCTAACAGGCAGTTTTCTTTCTCAGCTGTCAAAGTGTTGTATAAATACTCGTAGCAGTGCGATATGTCTGTGTATCAGCACAGATATGACTACTGTAGCCGAATCACAGCCGTGCTGATATACAGACATATTCCACAGCTTGTGATACTTCTCATATATATATATATATATTTATATATATATATATATATTAAAGATATATATTTATATTTAATAAAGAAGTAAAAATAAAATAAAAAAATAAAAAAACATTTGACTCATGACGCATGCACAATAAATGCAATGCAATAATGTAACGTGATTTGTAGCTATTTTCGCACTGTTTCTAATATCATAGCATTTTAACAATGGATCGGTTACTTGTGCCAAGTAATTAGGCCTTGTTGAAAGATTTTTCTTGTCAACTAGTCACACATTTATATAAAATTAATATAATGGCCTACTAAACTTTAACATATAGGTCTAGGCATAATGTAGTCTATTCCTCGCTCAAGCTAACACATAAAGCATCTCGCAAAGCACCAGCAAAAGATTATGAATGTGTTGGGGGAAAAATAAGATGCTTTATTTATTAATTTACTTATATTGATTTATTTTTTATGTCTGTGAGGCATGTAACTGATTTTTGTGACGTGTCAGTTCATGGAGACCGGGACGGTAGAAAGCGAATTCTGTTTATTTTCTCTATTTTGCAAATAAAGTTTTGGTATTATTTTCAATGCACTGTGCACACAGATAAAAGCAAATGATGAAGCATATTAGTCTTATCTGTATAGCCAAAAATAACAGAGTATTTTAAGCTCTTTCTGCAGGAAAAAAAAATGCCAGAGACCGCGCGGGTGCCTCCATGTCATAAGGGCTAATATTTTAATTTCTACACTCTGCATAAACACTTGGTGTGAAATGCTTGTTCACTGAATGTCTAGGCTTATACAAACAATCTTTGGGAACTGACTGATCTACGTAATATTATACGATGAAAAATTGTAATGTGGTTATGTGCAACAGACTTCCGTATTTTGTTAACCTGGTCTCGCCGCTTCCGGTTCAAGCGTTTTTGCAAATGCTTCATTAAATACAGGGATTAAAGTGTTCTGTCGCTACGACGGATTTCTGTCAGTTCATAAAGACAGTCACTTGCTTCATTCCTGAATGATTCAGCCTTTCAAACGAATCAATTGAATGAATGATTCAGTGATAAAATCAGTGAATTGCTGCCACCTGCTGGTGGATTTAGTTTCATTTTAAGAGTATAATTTCAGCCAGGAGCGCTTGTCCTCCTAATTACAAAAAAATTAGGAGCACCTACTGATCAATATTCAAAAATTCTGATCAGAAATTAGCCTCCCTAATACGAGGTGACATTTGACTCCTTAAAGTGGACTTTCTTTTTACCTTTTATAATGGCATAATTTTCATCTATATCAAATTCAAAAAGCTTTTTAAAATTTCTATTTAAAACAAAATAATAAAAAGTAGAATAAGACAAATAAGTTACCAATCATATGAAATTAGTATTAATAAATTAATTTATACTACAGAGGTGGCACAGAAGAACACTAAAGTGGCTTGCAGGAACATTTTCAGACGTTTAATGAGGCTCAGAGGTGGCATGAGTGCAATTAAATTCATAAATTCATTTGGAGATTTATGTTTTAAATATAAAAATTTTAATACATAAATTTTAAATGATTTAAATAACTGAAATTATAGGCTAAAAATGAAACTAAATTGACCAGTAGGTGGAGGCAAGTCACTGATTTGTCACTGAATCATTCATTCAATTGATTCGTTGGAACGGCTGAATCATTCAGGAATGAAGCAAGTGACTGTCTTTATGAACTGACGGAAATCCGTCGTAGCAACAGAACACTTTAATTCCTGTATTTAATGAAGCAGTTTTATTTAAGATGCCTTCAAACTAGATACCAAAGATTATCATAACCAATCTCCATCACATATGCGGACTGATATCTAAAACTTTTTTATTTTTATTCTTTTCACAAACATTTAGGTATAAAAATTTAATAAAACGTCAACAAATAAAAATAGCTAGCAAGTTTTCCTAATTATCTTAAAAGTCCATAGATATCGCTATTATTTAATACAGCTGTTAAACATCCTCCGACAAGTGGATGTTTTCTGGGTTTGGTCAGGTGACGTTCAACATATACCCTATTAAATTGTGATGAGTCAAATAATCATGTAATAAAATATAAAACATTGAGTGGGTAAGTTTACCCCATATTTATTTTATCACTCAAAAATAAATAACCTAACCTGTTCATATTTAAGCTCCAGTGCTGCTCCGCACCTGCATTCACAATTCTATGGCGCTGTTTTCATCAGCTGAACCTATTTGAGCTCAATATATAGGCTATATATATATATATATATATATATATATATTGAACTCAAATAGGTTCAGCTGATGAAAACATTTGGGAAACATCCCTGTAGATTATAGTGAGGACGGACAAATAATGAGTCCAGTCAGCTTTTAACATGGAGGAAGTGTGTGTGTGTGTGTGTGTGTGTGTGTGTGTGTGCTGTAGTATGTGTGTTTAAGTGTTTTGCTTGAGTGGAGATGGCTTTGGCCCTCTGTGTTTCTCTGGCCTTTCTTCTGTCTGTTTTAATTGCTTTGTTGTGCTCATGTCCTCTCAATCTCACTCATATTGTTCAGATGTCTCTGTTTAATGGACTCCAGACCCTGCAGCATTAATGTCAGCTCTCGGCCGAGTAATGAAACTCTCTGTGCTGCACAGACGGCTGTGTCGGACGCTCATCGCTTCAGTGAGTCTGTGTGTGTGATTGGAGCTCATTAATTACACGGGGAACCGCAGAAGCGGCTGGGCTCTCACTGACAGTCAGACGAGGAAACCGCGGGACGGATGGAGCCGGATGATCCGCGTCGCACACAGACATCATCCTATCGCTGAGACGAGATGCTGCTAGAGCACGACAGAGAGAGAAAGTGCTTGATTTAATTTCATATCGCAGATATCCTCCTCCATGCTAATGAACCACGAGCCGAACAAAAACGAATTAGACCTTTTGCTGCATGTTTAATCTCATGGAAAATAAATAATGAATTAAAATAAAAAGACACGCAGCCAGTAATTAGACGCGACAAACGCTGGCGAGGAATGATTCTGTTATTAGTAAACAGTGTTGGACAGTAACGCATTATTTAGTAACGCGTTACTGTAATTTGATTACTTTTGTAGTAACGGAGTAATTTAATGCATTATCATTTTTAAAATAGTAATTAGAGTATACAAGCCGAGTTAATTGTTACTGCCGCGTTACATTGCTGACAGAATGCAATGTTTTATAATCTAGAAACTGTAAAAATGATGTACAAGACTTGATAGGCGAGTGCAGGGACTTGTGTGTGTGCGGGGTGCGGAAGAATAAAATAAATCACGGGACTCCCGCAAAATAAAATATCTAAAACAAATAAATTGTTATTCATCTATTGCACAATA
>JANHFF010000295.1:107500-242700 GCA_024542945.1 allo-octoploid hybrid of Carassius auratus x Cyprinus carpio | reverse complement strand
TGTGGGTGTCTTTGTGAGTGAGTGTGTGGGTGAGGTGTGTAGTGTGTGTGAGTGTCTGGGTGTGTGTGTGTGTGTATGAGAGTGTTGTGTGTGTGTGTGTGTGTGTGTGTGTGTGTGTGTGGGTGTGTGTGAGTGAGTGTGTGAGTGAGTGTATGAGAGTGTGGTGTGTGTGCGTGTGTGTGTGTGGTGTGTGTGTTGTGTGGTGTGTGTCTTTGTGCGTGTGTGTGTGAGTGTAGTGTAAGTGTGTGTGTGTGTGTGTGTGTGAGTGTGTATGAGAGTGTGAGTGTGCGTGTGTGTGTGTCTTTGTGAGTGTGAGTGTGTGTGTGTGTGTGTGAGTGTAGTGTACGTGTGTGTGTGTGTGTGTGTGTCTGTCTGTGTGGTGTGTGTGTGTGTGTGGTGTGTGTGTGTTGTGTGGTGGGTGTGTTGTGTGTGTTGCTGTGGGGTGTGTGTGTGGTGTGTGTGTGTGTGTGTGTGTGTCTGTGTGTGAGTGTGTGAGTACGCAGAGGTCAGTGTGAAGTGTGTGAGAGCGTCTCATTAGTCAGCACCGCACATGTCACTCGAGCACAAACACACACAAGCTCCGCCGGCGGGGAATATTTATCAATTAACAGAGCAGCACTGATTAACACACTCCGCATTCAGACGCTGACCTTCAACATCTTCTGATTATGGAGAGCTATTTCTAAAAAATACAGATATACAGTTAGCAAAGCAGAATAAAAGAGTTTGAATAAACATTAGGCACTAAAACAGAGTCGAGCGCAGAGCACTTTACTCCGGCGTGTAATTGTGAGCAGGACACAAGCGTTTATTCACCACAAACACAAAGAGATGAACTCTTCAGGCCCTGCTGCGAAAACTGGCTTGAAATTAAAGATTTTTTTTTTTTTTTTTTTTTTAATTTCATGAAACTAATACAATTTAACAACAACTAATTAAAAATGTTTAAGTCAGTGGGGAACAAAACAACCTTTATTTTGATCTTTAAATGTATTATCCTGTATTCCATTTTAATAGTTAAAATGTTAAAAGGCACATCTAATCAATTTAATAAATAAAACCTTAAACATTTTATAATTTATTCACATTTTTACAATAATAGTGCCCTATGACATTGATTGATTGATTAATATTATTCATTTTTAATACATTCTCTGTTGTTTTATTTGTTCCTGGTTTTGATTTAATGCAAATTTTTTAACATAAAATGGTGGTAATCAAATGAAGGTATAAACACTAATTAAATTTGTAGAATTTAGCATCTGAATCCACACGACCATCACTTCACAAGCATTGTGTAGAATTCTCTCATCATTATTAAATCAGCAGCAGAGCGGTTTTAATAGAAGCAGCTGAACTCAGTGGATTCACTTTTATTTTGTGTGTTGTTGTTTACATAACAATTAATTTCAGCAGCTTCTCCTTCCCAAATATGAAAAGTGAATAAAGATTCTTACAGCTCATAAAAGCTCTTTATTAAAATCTACAACACATAAGAAAGAAATTTACACAAGTATGGGACAAAATGAGAGCATTTAAATCAGGACAGAATCATTTGGGGTAGAATTATTTATGATATGTCATCATATTTCATCCAAACCGCTGGTTTAGCAGACAGCAGTGTTGCAGAATATTTACTAATATTTTAATGAGTGACAATTATATTGTTATGGGGAAAGTCTGGCTTTAATTGTAAGGGTGTAACGAGTTACTCGTGACTAAAACATCTGCTTCACTCCCCGTCACATTCACTTCACCGTTAATCAGCACCAAAACAGCACAAATACACTCATTATAACATTAAGATTTAAATTATAATGTATTATTTATTAAATATATTATAGCTTTTTATTTTATTTTTTATTCATTTTATTTCAACTTTTTTTATTTATTTTAACTTTTTATTTTATTTATTTATTTTCTTTTAAATTTTATATTTATTTTTAACTTTTTATTTAATTTAACTTACTTTTTAATTAAATTTTACATCTGTTTCACCCTCCATCACATTCACTCCACTGTGAACCATCGTTAAAACTGAACAAATGGAATTATTTTATCAACAGCAAGATTCAAGGATATAAATTATTATATAATTTATATTTTATAATTTTTATTTTATTTATTCATTCATGTTTTACTTTTTTATTTAATTTCATTTTATTTATAATATTTAATTTAATTAAAAAAATTTTATTTAATTTATTTGAATATCTGTTTCACCTGCCATCGCATTCACCCCATTATTTAAATAATATATTAAATAAATTTTTAAAATTTTATTTTAGTTGCACTTCATTTTCCATTTTATTTTATATAAAAAAAAATTAAACCTGACTCCTGCAGCTCGTGTTGGATGCAGGGTTGCCAAGTCCGTGTTTTTTCCACGGAATTGGGATACTTTTAAACTATTGCTGTGGGTTTTGTTTTCACCCGTGGATTAAAGGTTTAAAATATTGCATAAATTAAATTTCTGAAATGCTTGGATTAACATATTTTGCATTCTACCTCTGATCAAACTGCACTAGATGTTACGTTTTGTGAAGGAGGGCCACTGGTAGGAAGACTCTGAGCTGTGTTTATGATCGATGTGCAAAACAGTGACTGTAAAATATGTATTTTAGGTATGGAAATGACATAATTTGAGTTTTGCCATTTGGGATATGGTTATTGCACTACATTGGGCTGTTTTTGACTGGAATGGGTTAGTTTTGTCACGCAGACCTGGCAACCCTGGCTGTATGGAGCAACCAGCGAGATCTGTATGGCATCCCAATGCAGTCCCACTATAGTATGTGCTACATATCTTTGTGTTCGTGTTTTTGACTCATTTCTTCATCAAAATGCACAAAAGCACATAATTTTACAAAGGAAAAACAACAGACTCATTCTCTCTGATTGTGCCGCTTCAGACTGCTGTCCATCACTCGTATAAAGAGATGTATTCTGCTGCTTCACGTAAACAAGGACTTGATCTGGATCAGACTGAAGGCACTCGAGACAAGTCTGAGGAAGGAGGAGTAATAAAATGCTGTCATGCCCAATGAAAAATACATTTAATCTCCGGATGGTTTGACCGGGTTATTGGAGCGCCTTTTGTTTGATTGTCATGTCTTTTTAATAACTTAATTCATTTCCGTTGGAAAGGCTCAGTATGGCAGAGCGCAAGCGACTCGATTCATTTCATTTCTGTCAGACTGTGACGTCTTTGATTACCTGCTTAACCTTCCGACTTTACAGCGAGCTGCAGCTGAAGTACAGTCAAACCAAATATTATTCAGACACCAGATATAAGTTTTTAGATATTTTTTTACTAATGGGTCCAGGACACTATAGTTCATTTATATAAGCGAGGATAGCAAAATAAAGTGAACTTTGACATATTATACCAAAAAAATCTTCATACAGTGGACTTCCAGTAAAACTGATAAAAACTTGGGTTCAAAAATTATTCAGACACTTTGAGCTGATTCTTTAATTAATCTTCTCTCACACACACACACACACACACACACTTACACTCACACTCACACACAGACACTCTCTCTCACACACACACACACACTCACACAGACACACACACACACACACACTCACTCACTCACTCACTCACTCTCACACTCACTCACACACACACACACACACACACACACACAGACACACACACACGTACACAGACTGAGCTAAATGAAGCATTTCTTGGTAATTAGTTGAGCTAAACTGGTTTTATCTAATTGTGTTCTTACATTTAACAGATGACAGCTATTCAACAGAATTCATTACGTTACATTTCTATCAAAGTTATCTGACATTATCACAGTTTATTCAGTTTAACTCTGAGTTCTTCTCATATTTTATTACCAATTTCTAAACTAAAATGAATAAACTCTGATAATGTGAGAAATGTTGAAGGTGTCAGAATAAATTTAGGTTTGTCTGTCTATAATATCCACACAAATAAAATGCGTCATACAATAATATCAGTATGGCTGCGTTTTTTTAATTTAATTAAAATTTTATTATAATGTGCACTTAATTTAATGTAGGTCTATACCTAATTTAATGTACACTTAATTTAATTAATTTAATAATGTAATTGTAGTTTTTTTAAATGTAATTTTAAATATTTAAATTTAAATTTTAGTTAATTCTACTATTTAATTAATTAAGTTTTTAATTTAATTATTTATTTGCACTTAACATTACATTTAGCATTACATTCTATTTAAAAAAATACTTTATTATTTTATTTACTTTTTAATAAAATTATTTAATATAATTTATTTATGCTTAATTAATTAATGTATACTTTAATGTAATATACACTTAATTTAATTTAATTATTTTATTTTATTTTTAATTTATAAAATGTATTTACACTTAATTTAACATGCACTTTAATATAATATACACTTAATTGTATTTAATCATTTAATCATTTATTCAATTTAATATTTAAATGGTTCTGCAGGGTGATAAATTAATTTATAAAAGTAATTTATAAAATCCACACTTGAGTGTTACTTACTATGAGCTCATAAAAGCTACATTAATTCTAAACAATATAAAAATTTACATTTCCACAAAAGACTAATGTCAAAATGCAAACCATTTATTATTTGAGTTTTACTCAAACTACATGTGAAATGTTGAATTCAGAGCTGATTGTGTAGCTTCAGGTATTAAAGCAACTGGAAACCGTACAGATATTAAATCTCATCTATTCAAAACATGAATCACGTGAAGTCAGACGGAAAGCATTGCATGTATATGTGTACTCTTACTGTGGATTACAGAGGTGAATTGCGGGGAGCATTCATGGACTCTAATATATTGTTGGTGAGACTTAAGCTGCAGACACTAGCGGAAGTAAAAATTGTCCGTCTGATCCGGCCGCTCTGAGCACTGAAGCATACAGTGTTTTCAATTTCCTGTGCTGTTGATTCAATGGCTGGAGTGAATGCATGCTGCTTTAATTTAAAAACACACACACATAGAGCGCAGCTTTATCTCGAAACACACACTCTAATCCAAAGCTGGTTAAAAACACACACACACGCTCAGAGAAATGACCCATGCACCTTCACTGCACAAATGAAACACACTGCAGACTGGATTGAGAAAAATCAGGAGTTTGGCTTAATTTGCGCTATTTGTCATGCTCCACTATTTTTGGAAATATTTGCAGCTCTTAAAGGGCCAGTTCACCACAAAACAGGACATTAGAATTTATGCAATGCAAAAACACACAAAGCCAGAATAGAGTAATTCAGTTGGAAAAAAAAGGAAATTAAAAATGGAATTCGCTGTGGAATTGTGGCAATTTTGAATTAATTAATCATTAGTAGGGCTGCACAATTAATCAAAGTTCAAATCACAATATCAACCACAAAAAGTTCAGTTTAACAAAGAAAGTTTGACTAATATATTACTATTGATAATAAAAACATTACATGCAAATGAGACACAAAATATATCAATCACACATTGATTACTTTTCATTTTTATATTTATGTTTATATTTTATACTTATATATTAATTCAATTTTGATTTAGAAAATATAAAATTATATCTATATGTAAATATTTCATTGACCTGATATATTTTTAAACAGAATTATGTAAATTTTATGTATATATATATATATATATATAAATCATTCAAATTGTTTATTTTGTTTAAAAATCTTTTAGATGTATGAGGTTACAACACACACGTGGTAAAAGGCTAACAGTATTGATACAAATACTAAAATCAGCTAAATTTCCCTGTGTTATTACACAGAACTTTATTTCTGAACTTATTTGTTTTGTTTTCTTTGTATATATGGATTAGTTGGGTTGTTATCGATATCTTATGAAAAATTAATGTCAACAGCACCTTTAGAAATATATTTACCGAGAAAAATGGTGACATGTTTGATACTTATTTTACCTGCTGTATATTCATTAAAATGTTAATATGAAAAATATAGTTTAAAATACAGAAACAAAATAATTTTAATAAGTAAAGATTCTGAAGGCACTGAAGGAGATCCAATAATAATTGAATATATATTTACAGTAGTAACAACAAATTATATTTTGTTATATGATCTAATTAATATCATGTTTTTCAATATGATGGTTACATTCTAAACATAGTGATTATCTCTAATATGGACACCCAACATAACAAATGATATTTACCATCTGAATTTAATCATGTCATGTCAACAAATGGAAAAGTCAGCCATCTATTAATTATCATGTGAATTACTGTGTGCCTTTAGCTAACAGCTTTTTACCCCAAATACCATAATTATACATATTATTTTGTTATTTAAATACTGTTGCTTTATTTATCTTAAAACTGTAAATTGTTAAGAAGACCTTTGTCTCAAAATATATGCATTAATTTTAGCGATTCTAATTTGCTACTTAAGTCTACAACATTTTAAATAACGTAAAATATTAGATAAAGTGAGCACAGAATCAACTTCAAGGGTCAGACAAATATACAGGTGCACCTTAAAGGGGTCATGACATGGGTTTCTTTTATTTTATTATTATGGTCCCCTAGGTGCAATTATAGTATTACTATAGTTTTTTTTTTAAAAACTTTTAAAATGTAGTGAATTATGACATTTTCCTACCCTGTTTCTCATCCTTTGATTCAAACAGTCTGTTTTTGGGTTGTTTCCCCTTTAAGAGTTCAGTGTTAAAGCCCACTGTTATGATTGGCTAACGACAGTGCCTATGGATCAATTATTAACACCCCCAGCCAGAACATTTGTGGATTGAGCGTAACTGTTTAGTAGCGGGTGATTCCATGTACGATGTCGCGTTTTCATTGGTCAGTCGTTGAAGCCTATTTCTGATTGGTTGTTGCCGTTTTGATAGCGTTTATGCCAAGAGCAAAGAGAAAGAATTAGAAGAGTAGAGTACTTGGCCATGCGCGAACGCACGGGACACAGTCTAAGCACATACACGCTTACTTTTAGCGAAGAGGAGAGATTCGCGATTGCACTGAACACGGTTTAAGTGCAGGCAGACTCTCTGAGCGAGCCCAGAGAAAATTCTTACAAGAGCAACGTGTATCTGAGAGAGATTCGCGCTCCGCACATTTTATTCCGCGCGCGAGCAGAGAGATTCGCGCTCGCACATTATATTAATGTACTTTCGCGCTACAATAATGCGCTCTCGACATTTGACAGGGAAATAACGCCATACTGCGTGGCATTGTAATTTTCCTGTACACAGACCCACTCGCTGTCCGTCGACTGAACACTTGTGAGGCGCGCGGCGCGACAACGATACGAAATGAGCGTAGTTGTCTTGTGCTGGAGGCGGTCATATGCAAATGATTGGAACGTCACTTCGCACCGTGACGTCACTTCTTACCATGGATCCAGAACGAGCTGTATTTAGAGCTTGATTAAATAAATGGCTCGTTTATAATGGGGAGGACGTCTTAAGCTATGAAACTTACAGGACGTTTTAATGGTACAAAGACCTCTTATATTCCAAAAGATCAAGGCAAAATTGGTTTCTCATTTCATGACCCCTTTAAAAAGCGGATGTTTTGGAAAGTGCTACACCATGTTTTTGTGCCATCTAGTGGTTTAGATGAAAATAATATCAAATGTGCCTTTAGCCCTGTTGTACCCTATATAGGGGAAAATACATTAGAAACTATGTTGTTAAATTCTTTTGACAAAAAAAAATGCAATGTTATGTCTTCAGTTGATTCCATTTTAAAAGATAGACTGAAGTTTTATAAAATCTACTGATTAGACATGCTTTTTAATTATTACCAACTAACCCATTAAAACTGAATCCAGACAAATTAAAGAAAGAAAACACAGAATCTTGAAAAAATAACATTTGGGAAAAAAATAACACTGATTTCTTACACAACTGAAAGTATTCACCCTCATGCCTTATTTTTATCTTTCAGTAAAACACAGAGATGTTAAGCAGAATGCCTGTGATTTATACTGTCAAGTTTAAAAAAGGAGAAAAAAGAATGATAAAATTGCATAAATGATAAAAGTACAGTAGTTCATCTTTGCTGCCGTTCTCAAATGTTTCTTTCGTTTGTTTTTAACTCAAGAACGATAGCTTTATCTGCTTAATATCAGGTGTGACGTCACTTCAGATCGCAAAAAAATGCACATTTTTGAACATTTTTCCTCAATAACCAGTTATATTTTATTCTGTTCCTCACACAACGAGATCGTATAACTTTTATGACCACTTTTTGGACCTTGACAGTGTAAATCACTGTACTGATATTGGAAACAGATGCCTGGACATTATCTATCTCCCGTGAAGCACAAAACGGCATGTTTAGGAACAACATGATGAGGGCGAGTAAATGATGACAGCTTTTTGATTTCTGCTACAAATAGTTCTTGAATTAATGCAAAATGTGTGTAAACCAGCACAATACTAGGGGTGTGCAATATATCATCTGTGGTAATTTCGTAATTGTTGTTTTAGCAATGTGTGATTTGACATTATCGATTATATAGCAAAAACCAAACAAAACACATCTACAGAAGTCTAGTAGGTTAGACTAGTGAACATTTACAGTGTGTTATTTCACTGCATGATTCAGTCTATTAAAATACATATAGAATGATCACAAATTCAAGACATGGGGGCAGAAAATGTATATTTATAATTGCATGTTGTTAATCAATTTCACACGAAGGGTGACATTTTTTTTTCTCAAAAAATTACCTTGATTACAAATGTGATGTTGATTTTTTACAACATTTCAATAAACGAGAAGTTAATTAAGAGACTTAAGTTTTAGACACTATATTTCCTGTTTTTCTCTATTTCGACACCAAAAATAATTCCAAACACAGTCAAAGCACTGTTTTGCGTCTCTGAGCAACATGACAGTGTTTCGTTCCTGAATGAATCAACCGTTGATGATTCGGTTCAATCGCAATGGCTCACTTATTAACAGTGACTTGCTGCCACCTACTGGCGGTTTTAATTTCACATTTAAAGTATCCTTTCATTTTTTTAAATAATTTCAATTATCAGTATTCAACGTTTTGTTTAATATATCAAAACATTATTTATGCATTTGTAATTGCAGGTTAAATGCATTACATCAACAGTGTGTAAATGCATCTAAATGGCACTTCAGACACAGCTTTTGTGTTTCCTCTGCATTGCAAAGATGAATTTTGATGCTATCGATTTAATTTTCTTGGCAACAACCCAAATGTCTTATTATTGTAACTGACTGATTAAATGTAAGAATTTGACTCAAAAGATGATGCACACTTTTACAGGAAAATATGGCTTTATAAGGGTAAAAAATGCCCATAAAAGGTAAAAATCAATTGAAATTTATTGAAAAAGATTCATTTCTATCAATGCTGTGAAATGACCACCACACAGAATATAAAGAATATCAAAAACTGTAGGAGTCAGCAGTCCACAGCAGTCCAGAATAATAACAGTAAGTCAATGATAACATTTTTTGTCAATATCGCACATCCGTACACAATACTACTCCAAAATCAGATGCAATGCCCCAAAAAGCAGTGTAATATATTGGGTGTGATTATGCAGCAGCCCGGGGGTGATGGAGCCCTCTGACCCGGAGCGCCGGGCCTCTGACAGCCCTTAATGACCGGCCCCATGGGCGAGCTGAGGGCCAGGTGAGATCCTCGCCTCCACGGGACAGCAGAGACGCTTTCATGAGAAAAGACAAGAACACCCCGACACTCCAACACTAACACTACAACACACAACCAATACAATGTGTGTCCCTGCAGCACAGAAGCAGTCATAAGTAGCACAGGTATATTTGTAGCAATAGACAACAATACATTGTATGGGTTACAATTATACATTTTTCTTTTATGCCAAAAATCATTAGGATACTAAGTAAAGATCATGTTCTATGGAAGATATTTTGTAAATTTTCTACCGTAAATATATCAAAACTTAATTTTTGATTAGTAACATTTACTAAATACAATTTGGGGATTATGAATATTCAATGCATATTCTGATATTTTATCACTGAATGTGAATGGCCTAAATTCTGCTGTTAAACGAACCCGTGTTTTAGAATTTTTACACCGTAAATTGATTTCCTGTGCACTGATATAAGAGACTAGGGATGTAACGATTCACTCAACTCACGATTCAATTTGATTCACGTTTTTTATGTTTTTTACAAAATGAGATTTAAGATAAATTATAAATTAAATGTGCCCTTTTATTATTGCTTGGACAAAATGCTGCACATTTGTTTGTGAAATTGAAATATAACACTATAATAATATACTAATATAGCACTTGCATATAATTGCTATTTTATTGGTTTAGTTTGCTTCTATTGTCCTCATTTGTAAGTCGCTTTGGATACAAGTGTCTGCTAAATGACAAAATTTAAATATAATGTAAATGCAAATAACAAAACAAAATTGAAATTTTAAAACAAGCCCCAAATCAAATAAATAAGTAACACAAATAAAATAAATATCTTTATATAAACAAAGCAAGGCTTTGTCTGTGCTCTTTCCATTTAAGATGAGAGGCAACCACTGCATTTTAATCATGATCCAAACAAAGATACTGCATACATGCAACATGACCAGTTTTTAATCTAAATTAGAAATTTGAAGCAAAATCAGAATGATTTGACTTCAGTTTTGTGAAACTATACATAAAAAAATATCTTTATGAAACAGAAACAGCAGACGAGCTGAACGAGTCGCAGATTCACTCTCTGCCAGCAGGTGGAGCTTAAAGCGTTTCCTTGGTTACCGCTGTAAACAAAGCAGCACTGCACTTATGAACTTTAATATGCTTCATACAGAGGCAAGATGAAAAGAAAAAATACCATCTAAACTTTTCTGAAGACAGTAAGTTCCCCTCAGACAGACATTCATATAAACTCCTACACCTAATAAATTGTGATTTGTTTAGCATCTGAACTGATTTGAATCATCACATATTTGAATCGATTTTCAACCGGCTCGCAGTTAATCGCTACAAGAGACACACTTAAAACAATCTGACGTGGCACGTTTCCAGTATAAAATTGACTGGATGATGCATCAGTTTGTGGAGTTCACACACTGGAAATAAAGAAGGTAAACAGTGATTTAAACTCGAGGTAATGGTGTCAATTTAAACAAATTAAATGCATCGATGTGGAATTCCACTGCTCAGTTTGAGAGATGATTGTGTGCCTGATTTTTCCTTACTATCCATCTTCATGAATTATTACAGGCTTCAACATTCAATTCCCACCAAAACCGAATCTAAAAAAGCCTCAGAAATGTCTGAACTCCAGCCAGGCGCTACAGGACCACGACCCTGAGCCCAAACCTGAGCCGCAGATCCTGCTTTTCACCGTAAATCCAGGATCCAGAAGATCCGAGCAGTGATTTGTTGGTCTCGTGAGACACATATCTGCTCATACATGCACAATGGATTGATAAAACAGCTTGAAGCAAATGCAGAACGGCGCTTTTCCGTGTTTGCAATATTTCACCGATCCGATCCGATCACAAACCTCAATCAATCACAGCCGTATTGACAGAAATGGCCACCGGCAAAACACATTACTGAAAATCTATATTATTTCCATAAAATTGTTCTTCAATTATTCATTATGAGTCATGCATTATATCATTAAATTTGAAATCTGCTTTGATCAGCAAGATGCATGTTTACAGCTTACAATAAATGCTACTTCCTGATAGTTTTAAAAGAAATATAAATAAAATGCAAATGTATGTGTCTTGAGAAACTATGCTAAGCCCAAAAAATACAGTAAAAAATATAATATAATATAATATAATATAATATAATATAATATAATATAATATAATATAATAATTTATAAAAAACTTTTAAATATATATTATTCAAATATTTCCAAAAAAAACCCCTAAAAAATCCTGTCTGATAATGTGGAAAATACTGCACAAATATTGCGTTTGCATTATCTTTGTATCTTTATATTTTAAAAGAAAATAACTAAAGAAAACTCAACATTATTTATCAGAAGACACATTATTAACATAATAATAAATCAGCTTTGATCAGCAGGATGCATATTTACAGCTTGAAAAAAAAAAAAATACTACTTTGTTTTAAATGTTTTAAAAGAATTGTTTTATACATAAACATATATGAGAAATGAAAAAAAGAAAAAAATTCTATTTAAAAAATAAGAAAGAATTTTCCAGAATAAAAGTATCCTTATATATTTATCATTTATTACAATTAATAACTCAATAATAAATAATTATTTATTAACTCAATATTTATTTATCAAAGACAAACCATCATATGACCTGAAATACAGAGATTAAATTCTCATCTATTCCTTTACTCTGCATTCTGACAGTCTTCTAGTGTATAAGAGTGACAGTAATGAGAGTGTGAACGGTCATTTACTAATTACTCTGCTGTCATTATGATTAAAGTGAGCTGATCTCATCTGGTCTGTGGGTTAGCATCAGTCTGATAAAGGATCTCGGTACTCTTTAATAGCAGCGGCTGCAGGTTATTAGTGCTTGAACAACTTTCGGCCCCAGTGCTTTCGTCTCATTGCTCAACAGCAATTGCTCCCCAATTAGGGAGGATAAATGATATTTAAAGTGAGCACACACATGGACGGAGCTCATTACGGCTGCGATCACGTCCACACACAGGTCACTCACTGCCACATTAAAACACTTACTGAGACACCAGGATTCACTCTCATTTAAAGAAGCTCACGGCTAATAAGACAGACAAAAAGATTCACAAACAGTGTCAAACTCACAATCTGACTCAGTCTAATGAAAACAGAGTGAACAGTAAAGTCTGGCTCATGAACAAATGACTCTCTAACCGATTCGTTTGTAGTGAACAAATGACTAACTGATTCCTTGTAATGAATCAGTGAAAAAAGATTCACAAACAGTGTCAAACTCACAATCTGAATCAGTCTAATGAATACAGTGTGAACAGTAAAGTCTGGCTCATGAACAAATGACTCTCTAACCGATTCGTTTGTAGTGAACAAATGACTAACTGATTCCTTGTAATGAATCAGCGAAAAAGATTCACAAACAGTTTCAAACTCACAATCTGAATCAGTCTAATGAATACAGTGTGAACAGTGGATTCTGACACATGGACAAATGACTCTCTAACTGATTCCTTGTAATGAATCAATCAAAAAGCCTCACAAACAGTCTCAAATGCACAATTTGAATCAATTTATTGACTACGGACGAATATTCCCTAACCAATTCCTTGTAATGAATCAGTGAAAAAGACTCGTGAACGGCTTCAAACTGAAAATCTGAATGAACATATGACAAATCCAAGTGAATACAGTCGAACAGTGGAGTCTGACTCTCTAACCGATTCATTGTAATGAATCAGTCAAAAAGACTCACAAAGTCTCAAACTGACAATTTGAATCAGTCTTAATGAACACACTGTGATCAGTGGAGTCTGACTTATTAACCAACTCCTTGTAATAATCAGTCAAAAAGTTTAATGAACAGCTTCATGCTCACAATTTGAATGAACAAATCACCAACTGATTTCATGCAACAAATCTTTCAAACAGACACAAACTCAAAAATTAAATCAGTACAAATGAATACACTGTGATCAGTGCAGTCTGACTCATGCACACATGACTCTCTAACCGATTCCTTGTAATTAATCAGTCAAAAAGACTCACAGACAGTCTCAAACTCACAATCTAAATCCCTCTTATGACTGCAATGTGAACAGTGGCATTTGATTCATGAACAAATGACTCCCTAACCGATTCCTAGTAATGAATCAGTCAAAAAGACATTCTCAAACTAGGGCTGCTCGATTATGGCAAAAATCATAATCACAATTATTTTGGTCAATATTGTAATCACGATTATTTAACACGATTATGAGGGGGCCATATGACCAAAACTTTATATGAGTGGTTTATTTAAAGATAGTGATACATATCAAATATGTATTTCCTGTAAATAAGGTTGCTACAATCATTATATCTGCACTGTTTACTTCACTGGTTTGCACTCTATCAACCATTTGCTGCTTTACTTATCTTTTTTTTTACATGACCTATTTGTATTTGTATAGTTGTACTTTATATTTTATTATCTGTATTTAATGTTCTACTGTTAGTGTTATCTGTATGCACCAAAGGTCTGAGAGTAACGCAATTTCAATTCTCTGTATGTATGTACTGTACATGTGGAAGAATTGACAATAAAGCAGACTTGACTTGCTATGACATCTACATTATAGAGAACAGCGGAATTTCAAACAAACAAAAAGTCCTCAAAATTATTGAAAATAATTAAACTGTCAGTAATAAAAAACAAAGGAACAAATACAATAGAATAAAAAGATACAAATTAAACAAACTGTGCTTTAATGTTTATTTTATGCAAGTCTCAAGCAGTATGATTATTTAATTTATTCACTATACCATTTATTATTAATGTCTCATTTCAGTTTAAGTTTTGAATTTATTGCAGTTTATATGAAAAGATTCATGTAGCGTTCAGCCAACTGCAGAAATTAATAATCAAATGTAAAATAAAACATAGCCCGCTGTCACTTTAAGAGCCGCACGGATCCAAATTACTGTTACACGCGAATTTTCATTCTCAACTCTTTACATTCATTTATTACATGACCGACGAAAGTATACATTGAATATCCTATTTTAGAAATGCTATCAGAAAAGCCTCTGCAGACCTTATGAACTCATGAAACACAAACTCCCGCAGATCTCATTTAACGCTTCTGTGACGGACGTCCAACATCAAGGATTCTCTTGAGCAGATCGGGGGCTCGAGGGCCTGGAGGAGAGCCAGGTTCACGTCTAGACGCTATAATTCATGCCATGAGAAGGGCTTTTATTGGCAGGAGGGCGGCTGGGGATCGTTCGCACTCACCAAATGGGAACGTGACGTTTTCAAAAGCGAGACACAAAGAACAAGGGTCAAAACATGAGCAGAAAGAAGAGATTTGGCAGCGGCCACGTCTTTACTGTCAGAGCGCTGTGAAAGGACGGTGCAGCTGCGATGTACATTGAGGAACGGGTCAATGAATGCTGACATGTCTGAGGAAAACCCTGACGCTTCAAAAGACTCCAGCGCACACACGGCCGACCCTCTAAAACACAAATAATGCAGCATGAGAACGTCTGAAACCACATGATATTACACTGGAAACAATGTGAAGAAACAGTTTTGAAATATGGTATTTTCTTGTAAAACGTACTCCAGTAATCTTTATTTTACTAACTAGTCTAAATATAAAGCATCACTCTTTCAGTAGATTAAAAGAATAAACTACATTTGCATTTGCCGAAGGAGAAATCCATGTTTGGTACAGATAAGTTAATATTTATATATTTATATACAGTATAAACATTATGTAAATGCAACTGCAGTTCAGTATGTAAATATAACAATGACATCGTTGCTGAAGAGTTACATTTGAAAGTCAAGAGTCAAAAGATTTTGAAACATTACTGTTCAATTTAAATTTTTACAATTAAATCTTAAATTTAAGTTTCCTGTTTTTATATATTTGAATGCTGGGTCAACAGAAACAACCTTTAATCTTGAATTTTTATTTTTATTTTTTTAAATCTCAAAATTAAAAGTACCATTTTTTTATTATTATTATTATTATTATTATTATTATTATTATTATTATTATTATTATTGGAATACAGAGTCAAATAAAGATTTCTAAACTTCAATCCTAAATGTAAAGTTTTAAAATTAAACTTAATAATAATAATAATAATAATAATAATAATAATAATCTAATTATAAGATACTTTATTACAAAATAAAATAAATGTATAAGCAAAACATTTTTAAAAATTTGAATGACAACTGAAGTCAGCTGAAGAATTTGAAACTTTAATATTAAAAGTATCAAGTTTTTAAAAATTAGAATTTTGAGACAACAGATTTTCAAACTTTAATCTTCAATTTAAATTCAAAAGTATCACTTTTTTTTTAGAAAATCTGAATACTGAGTCAACAGAAGACTTTCAAAATTAAACACCTAATACTTAATTAAAAAAAAAATATATATATATATATATATATATATATATATATATATATATTAATATATATATTAAATCTTAAATTTGAAAGTATCACTTTAAAAGAAAAAAATGCATGCAGAGTTAATAGAAGATTTTCAAACTTTAACCTTAAAGGTGTCACTTAAAAACAATATAAAAAAGTTTGTATGTTTTTCTTATTAAATAATAAAATGGAACTGAGATAAAAAGTAACAGATTTTAATTTGATGCTGCTTTGCGAGCGCTGCAATAAGATCAGTGTGGGTGAAGATGAACGATGCATCTGCGTTAATTCTGTTAGCTGTATGTCTGTCCATCAATATATCTGCTGATCATCACATCTGGATGATGGACGGAGAGAGTCCTCTCCAGTACCTTTAAACACACGTACGTTTGAGTGTAAATACAGACCATATTCCTGCACAAGGACACTAAGGTCTCGAAAGCATCGTCCGTCCTTTCGCTGGACTCTACAGTTTTGATCTCTGGCTTTGATTGTGAGGCACTGCTCGCGGTGAAGCTCAATATCGAAGGGTTTCAAAATGATTACCATCATCATCATCATCATCTGGTATGAATAGAAATCTGAAAATATCTGCTCTGCCAAAGACGTGTAGGAGAGCATCATCTGACTGAAGACACGGAGAATGAGGCGGACGCAGCTCTGCAAACGCTCAGTTTTCATTCAATGAGGACAAACGCTGCTGAAGAATCGCCTGCTGAGGTAAACGGGACGTTACCCCAAGACTGAGTCGAAAAAAAAAAGCAGATTAGATTTATTTGATCGTTCACAATGGCTGATTTTAAATCAGTCTTATACATTTGTACCTGGATGAATCACTGAATCAACATCTAGACTCATATTTGAACTGCAAGTTATTGTTTTTAATTCATGAAGCATTGACATGTTTGTTTTTATAATTACACATTAAAAGTGTCAATCTTAAAATAGTATCCAAAAGTATCAAATCTTAAAAGTTGAACAGAGTCAACAGACGATTTTTAAACTTTAATTAAATTTAAGTTTAAAAGTGAAAATTTTTAAAAACTTGGAATGTGGAATCAACAGAAGATTTTCAAACTGTAATTATAAATTTAAATGTATCACATTTTTAAAAATTGGAATACTGAGTCAACAGAACAGAATGTTTTAAATAACACCTAACAATAATAAGTTTTCTAATAATTAGACACTTTATAACAAAATTGAACAAAAAAGATTGTGTATAGATTTATTTTAACTTCTAGTTCATGACGTCAGAACCACCGTCCCAAGCATCCATCCTCATTACGTTTATCCACACACACACACACACACACACACAAAAACAAAACAAAAAACAACCTGTAATATTTACAGTAAAAAAATGGCAGCTGTGGTTGCAAGAATTTTACTGTAAAAAATTTGTAGCAACATTTTTAGTTATTTCAACAACAAAAAAAACATGAAATGTGAAACGTGATGCAGGGAATTCTAGGAATGTCAATTTACGGTTACTCACTGTAAATTATACGCTCTTTTTCACTTGCAAAAACGGTGTACTACCGTAAAATTACATGTAATGTCCAATACATTTTACACTATATATAGCAGGGGAAGTTACCGCGTTAACCAGTTTTTACTGTAGCATTTTTACAGTATTTTACCGCTAAACTCACAGTCTTTTTTTACAGTGCACACCACAGAAGCATCGCTGAGCAACTCTGAACTGTACAAGCATCTGTTAAAGGAAGGAATCCAGAACATGCGCCTGGAGGAGGCAGATATATTATTAAGCAGGCTTTTCTGCTGATTTGAGCAGTGTCTCCTGTGAGGAGCAGGAGGAGATCTTCAGCTGGCTCAGAGGCCCTGATTTATTTACAGCACATTATTAATGGAGCGGGGTTAAGACTTTGATACGGCCCCTGTGTCCGCTTTGATGCTACTGGAGGGAAGCACGCGCACACACACACACACACACACACACACACACACACACACACACACACACACACACACACACACACACACACACTCGTGGCACAGCGCATTGTTAAAACAGCACACTTCTGCACAGGTTGCATTCGCTGGAGCTCCAGACTGACAGCGAGTTTTTGTTTATCCTTCCGGAAGGCATCATGTGTGCAGAACAGCAGGAGAACAGACGCAAACATCCCTGAAAATCATCTGTGGGGCCTGGATCTCAGAGCACTTGATATTCAGTGATACGTCAGAAACCTCCACCGTCACAGATTTACTCCTTTAACACGAGCATCACCAGAGAAACCTAGTGAAGAACTGGAAATAATTCACTATTGCATTCACATCTGTGTCTGTTTGGTTTTACAATTAAACCTCAAACTCAAACTGGAGTCCAGGGCTTTGCACAATCATTAAAAGGACCTAAAAACAATCTCAGTTTATTTAAAATAAGACAGAACAAGCTTTAAAAATTGCAAAAACATATAAAAATTAAGATTTTCTTTGAGGAACCAGAACTTCCAGTCTTAAGGCAGCTATATAAATAACCATTTTCTTCTTCTGTTGTACTTCGCTTCGGATAAAAGCATCTGCCAAATGCATAAATGTAAAAATACAGTTTTGATAATCATAGTTCTGTGAGAATAGCAGAAGTCCACAACACAACTATAACAATAACGACACGGAGGATGTAATCACTTTCTTAACATTTTTGTTGTCTTAACAAAAAGTAGTTTTATCGTCTCTTAACAACACATGCTAAATAAACATTAAACGCAGTTAATATACACTAATATATTAAGTTAAGCAGTTATTATAGTTATATTTACACTAATTGTTCTCCGTGTGAATGGGCCTTTAGCATAATTTCTAGAAAATTCATACAAATGCTGAAAATCAAAAAGAAGTGACAATTTATGCCAAGTTCTAAAATAAATCCTAATTTTTATTTTATTTGTGAAAATAGGTGTCAGACAAGACATTCTACTATTATATTATAAAACATTATTTAAAATTATATATTTTTAGAAATAATTTTACAATAAATCATGAAAAACTGGGGAAAAATAAATAAACAGAAGAAAAAAAAAAATGAGAGAATTTTGAAGAACATCCAGTTCTTTAAACTGGAACCACAATTTTATTATATATACTTATAAAATCACATCCAAAATAAAAGTTTTTGTTAACATGATATATGTGTGTACACTGTGTATATTTATTCTGTACATATAAACACACACATGCATGAATATATTTAAGAAAAACATGTTAAGTTTATATATTAAATATATTTCTAAATAATATGAATTATATAAATATACTTATATGCATGCCATTTTTTTTTTAAATATATACTGTATATGTGTGCTTTTATATATACATAATAAATATACACAGTATGCATACATATATTATGCAAACAAAAACTTTTATTTTGGATGCAATTAATAGTGATTAATCGTTTGAAAGCACACACACACACACACACACACACACACACACACACACACACACACACACACACACACACACACACACACACACACACACACACACACAGTACAGGTCAAAAGTTTGGAAACATTACTATTTTTAATGTTTTTGAAAGAAGTTTCTTCTGCTCATCAAGCCTGCATTTATTTGATCAAAAATACAGAAAAAAATGTAATATTGTGATATATTATTACAACTTAAAATAATTGTTTTTAAATTTATTATACTTTAAATTATCATTTATTTCTGTGATGCAAAGCTGAATTTTTAGGATCATTATCACATGATCCTTTAGAAATCATTCTAATATGATGATTCATTATCAAAGTTGGAAACAGTTCTGCTGCTTAATATTTCTTCAGAACATGTGATACTTTTTTAGGATACTTTGATGAATAAAAAGTAAGAAAAAAAAAAAAAAAGCTATGTTTTTAAAATATAAATATTTTGTAATAATATACACTACTGGTCAGTAATTTTTTTCTTTCTTTTTTTTAAATAAAATCAATACTTTTATTCAGCAAGGATGTGTTAAATTGATAAAAAGTGATAGTAAAGAAAATATATTATTAGAATATATATTATTAGAATTTTTTTTTTTTTTTTTGAATAAATGCAGTTCTTTTTAACCTTTTATTCATCAAATATATTAGACAGCAGAACTGTTTCCAACACTCATAATAAATCAGAATATTAGAATGATTTCTAAATGATCATGTGATAGACTGGATGTTACATGTGACACTGAAGGCTGGAGTAATGATGCTGAAAATTCAGCTTTGCATCACAGGAATAAATTATTTTTTTAAAGTATATTCAAATAGAAAACTATTATTTTAAGTTGTAATAATATTTCACAATATTTCTGTTTTTTCTGTATTTTTAATCAAATAAATGCAGGCTTGATGAGCAGAAGAAACTTCTTTCAAAAACATTAAAAATAGTAATGTTTCCAAACTTTTGACCTGTACTGTATATATATAGTGTGGGTGTGTGGTTGTGTTGTACATGTGTATATCTGTATTTAGTATGCATTTAAATTTACACTATGTAAAAAGCAGAGTGTGGATGGAGGAAAAGAGAGAGAAAAGAGAAATACATATTTAAGAAAAGATGCATTTCAAGAGAATGCTAATTTAAGCAACATCTGCAGAGATGATCAGCAGTGAGACATGATGTATACTACAATATCTTTTAGCCCAGACAACCAGCGCTATCGGACAAACCAAACACACTGAGTCTGACACTGGATACTCTAGTGTGCACTAGTTCTGTCATAAGAGCCCTGTTTCGAGCAGATCTGATGTGGACACGTGATACAGGTTTGTGGAAGTGGATTTAGATGAAAGCACCTGCTAACACACGGCTAAAAACCAGCGAGAGTGATTTTTACTCCGCTCCTCTCAGTGCCACAGGCTCCTTCTGCTTTTACACCGGTCTGTTTGTCCATACCCAACTGCATTACGCACAGATACGGATCGATACGGAGCCGCAGCAGACCTGATGCCTTCAGGAGCTGCTTAACAAACGCAGAGCGAGAGCAGAACACAGGAGGACGACTGGCACACCTCTGTGTCTCACAACACGCTTCAGATAAACACCACAACACAACAAATCCCATGCATGCAGCTGCACCATTATAAGAGCAAACCTGCCCAGAAAAACTGGAATGAAAAGCACAGTTTTATATATTTTATATGCACACTACTATTCAAAAGTTTTTTGGTATTGTTTCTGAAAAAAGTCTGTTCTGCTCAAAAAAGCTGCATTTATTTGATACAGTAAAAATGTAAAATATTATTAGAATTTAAAACAGCAGTTTTCTGTGTGAATATGTGTTAAACTGTAATTTATTTCTGTGATGCGCAGCTGTATTTTCAGCATCATTACTCCAGTCTTGCTCGAGAAACATTTCTGATTATTATCAATGTTGAACACAGTTTATATTTTTGTGGAAACTGTGATACATTTGACTTTTCAGGATTCACAGATGAATGAAAAAGCTCAAAAGAACAGGATTTATTTGTAATGGAATCTTCTGTAACATTATCAATGTCTTTACTGGCACTTTTGACCAATTTCATGCCTCCTTGAGGAATAAAAGTATAAATTTCTATAAAATAATCACCCACAGTGATGACCGGTTCACACCAGGAACATGAATTAAGGAAGCACAGTGACTCAGTATCAGCACATTAAGTTCATAAACTCAAACTCAAGTGTTCATGCTCACGTCATGAGAAAGGAAACGCAAGCGATCGATATATCGGCTTGCCAACACAGCCTTATTAATTCATATCTATTGTCTGCTACGAGCTTCAGCATGTAGGCGTAAAATATTAATCACTTCGGGGATGAATTATTAATGGAAAAACATACGGAACAGGGGTTGAAATGACTTTGGGGAGGTGGAACTACTAAAGGACTAATGAAGCAGAGACAGAAGAACACTGCTGCACTGAAGCAGCCAGGAACCAACTGATGGCAAAACTAGAGGCATTTCATACAAAAACTGAAAATGTATCTTAGAATTCACACATTTAAAACCAATTAGCTCAACTCAGACATCAAATAACTTTATAGAAATTATATAAAATAGATTTATCAATTATAAAATATGTTTTTTCTTCTTTGAGACAAAGTCACAGTCAATCAAGTAAAAATAAGTTCTATCTATCTATCTATCTATCTATCTATCTCTCTCTCTCTCTCTCTCTCTCTCTCTCTCTCTCTCTCTCTCTCTCTCTCTCTCTCTATATATATATATATATATATATATATATATATATATATATATATAGAAAATAATTTAGTCAAATTGTACAACCTTACAAAAAAGAACAGCAAACAATGATTTTTCAAATAGCATTTTAAACCACATTTTTATCAGAAGTTCACATGCAATTTTCTATGCTTTATAAACTTTTTCTTCTATTAGTCTTTTCTTTTAAAACACAGTCACCAAAGTTGCAAAAGGTAAAACACAATCAAATATTTATCTTTCTTTTTTTCTGAACTGTAAGCTGAAAAATAAATTATAACTGAACTATATTTGGTCCCAAAATAACTAGTAGTTACAGTTTCAATCTGGCAACCCTGTTACTCATTTTGCCATTCAAATATATGTTTTATTGTAAAGTTCACAGTTAAAAAAATAAATAAATAAATAAAAAAGATTTTAAAAGATTTGACATTTTGAATTGGACAGACTGAAGGTAAAGCACCAAGAAGTCATAAAAAAAATTACATTTAGTTTGTTTTAATTACTTTCATGATTTCATGTTTATTTTAATCAAATATATATTTTATATTAATGTTCATCGATTAAAAAAAAAAAACTAACATTATAACAAAATAAAAAAAAATTAAAAAAAAAATCACACAGACTGTTACAAAAATGCAAACCTCAAAAAAAAAAAAAAAAAACACGAAACTGCTTTTTTTTTATTTGACTATTATTTTGAATTTTACTAAGGTCAAGCATCAAAAAATTGCATTAAGTTTATTTGAGTTATTTTCATAATGCCATTCACATATTTGAATAGACCTAATTTTTAAATACATTTAGAAACGAATTTTAAAATGAACACAATAAAATAAAAGCGTTTCAGTTAAATTTTGAGGAAGGACAGCGTGAGGGATGAAAGGACAGCAGCACGTAATTATCAGCGCTGATATATGATTATCATAAGACACGCAGCACGTTCAGAAAGTGCTGGAGATCAGACTGCTAAAGCTTCTCCTGCTGAGAAAAGAGAACGATGCATTAAAAGAGAGAGAAATTAGCCCTGTAAGCTCACGAGTGACAAGGGCATTTCCCAGCTCCGCTGCATTAATCACTCGCTCCGAACGTAATAAAACCTGAGCAGGTGACAGACGTGAGGAGAGAAGATGAAGCTCAAACGCTGGAGGACGCCAATAACTGTGACCACAACACGAAACACTCCAGAGATTAATCAAGGGCTCTTCACTGCTGCATCACACCCGTCTGGATTTATTTCAGAGCTCAAACCAACACAAAGGACACATCAGAGACGGGCACCAAATAATACACTGCATTTTTACAACTGCAAGCATCGCAGTTTATTTCAATAAAAATATACGCTGCGCATTTCAGAGTGAAGTGTGGCACTGTGTTCAGTTACACATGTGGTTTATGTCAAAATAACAGCTTGATGCTTTAACATTTGAAAATAATATATATGAAAATAATATATATATATATTTATACATATTATATTTATAATATATATATATATATATATATATATATATATATATATATATATATATATATATATATATATATATATATATATATATACAGTACAGACCAAAAGTTTGGAAACATTACTATTTTTAATGTTTTTGAAAGAAGTTTCTTCTGCTCATCAAGCCTGCATTTATTTGATCAAAAATACAGAAAAAACAGTAATATTGTGAAATATTATTACAACTTAAAATAATAGTTTTCAATTTGAATATACTTTAAACAAATAATTTATTCCTGTGATGCAAAGCTGAATTTTCAGCATCATTACTCCAGCCTTCAGTGTCACATGTAACATCCAGTCTATCACATGATCATTTAGAAATCATTCTAATATTCTGATTTATTATGAGTGTTGGAAACAGTTCTGCTGTCTAATATATTTGATGAATAAAAGGTTAAAAAGAACTGCATTTATTCAAAATAAAAATAAAAAATTCTAATAATATATTTTCTTTACTATCACTTTTTTTCAATTTAACACATCCTTGCTGAATAAAAGTATTGAGTTTATTTAAAAAAAGAAAAAAAAAAATTACTGACCCCAAATTACTGACCAGTAGTGTATATTGTTATTACAAAATATTTATATTTTAAAAACATAGCTTCTTTTTTTTTATTCTTCAAAGTATCCTAAAAAAGTATCACATGTTCTGAAAAAATATTAAGCAGCAGAACTGTTTCCAACTTTGATAATGAATCATCATATTAGAATGATTTCTAAAGGATCATGTGATAATGATCCTAAAAATTCAGCTTTGCATCACAGAAATAAAATGATAATTTAAAGTATAATAAATTTAAAAACAATTATTTTAAATTGTAATAATATATCACAATATTACAATTTTTTTCTGTATTTTTGATTAAATAAATGCAGGTTTGATGAGCAGAAGAAACTTCTTTCAAAAACATTAAAAATAGTAATGTTTCCAAACTTTTGGTCTGTACTGTATATATATATATAAAGTACATAAAAATTTTTTGTAAACTTGTATTTTCAAAATGTTAAATTATTATATTATTTAAATTATTACTTACTTTATTTTTTAAATACAAATTAAATAGATATTTTGATATTAAAAACTTGAATAAAAAAATCATTTTAAAAGACAATTTAATCAATTTTATTGTGCAAATTTAGATTTTTCCCTCAATTTTCATACAGCCTTAGAATTTTTATTTTTTTCTAATGCAATCTTCTTTTAGTTATAAGTACAATTAGTGACCCAATGTAAAAAATATATATTTCTTTAATATGTCTTAAGTATATATTTAATAATAATCCAGAAACATTTGGTCCCAAACTAACTAAATTTACCTTTGGCAACCTTTTCACTAAATCTTGCATTTTTAAAAAATGTCAAATTATTTAATTTTAATTTATAAATAAATGAATAAATAAATCACACTGCGTGTTGTTGGAAAAACTGGGGGGAAAAATTATGCAGGACAGGGTTAGTAAGCATCACTAATGACAAACTCATCTCTCAATAAACATCCATCAAAAATATAAACATTTATCACACATTCACAAACATCTTGAAGGTTCATGGCAGCTTTTCTGC
The DNA here is from genome assembly GCA_024542945.1 of allo-octoploid hybrid of Carassius auratus x Cyprinus carpio. Taxonomy (NCBI): domain Eukaryota; kingdom Metazoa; phylum Chordata; class Actinopteri; order Cypriniformes; species allo-octoploid hybrid of Carassius auratus x Cyprinus carpio. The sequence continues at coordinate 217,309 of JANHFF010000295.1, read as the reverse complement.
AGGCGAATCTAAAACATGCGAATTATTATTCACACGTATTCATTCAGCCGCTCTGTATTCTCTCCTATTAAAACGATTCAGATCAAAGCGACAGAGAAACACAGGAAGAGCAATAAAAGAGCAGGAAGTGGATGAAACAACAGCGTCTAATCGATGAGCTCAGTATCAGCGCCTAACCTTTATAATTGCTCCATTAAAAATTGAGGCCAAAGTGCTGCGAGCGACGCTGCGGGCGAGACGCATGAATTTTTAACATGAGATGAACAGAAGCTGACTTCAGACGGAGAGATTAGCCTTCGGCTTCATCGCTGCGCTCTCAGGTGAGACGGAGAGATCCAGCTCCAGTAAACCTCGCTCTTAATCACGGCTTATGAAGTCTTACGGCCACCGAAGCGGCTCGCGGGAAACACCACGCTTCACGAGAGACGAGGTACGAGAGTCTGTTCAGAGAACCACAGCAATACAAACAGCAAACATTAAGACTACAAGAACTGAGATTAACAAGAAACAGATACCTTACATCGCTTGATTCGTTATAAAACCATTCCTACAAAACCATTCAGTAACTATACTCACCATATATATATATATATATATATATATATATATATATATATATATATATATATATATATATAGTCACACACACAAACAAACCACAGCCATTACTATCCATAACTAAAACATTAATAATGTGATAGAAAAATAAAATAATAATAATAGAAACTCTAAAAATAACCAATATAAATAAATATAAATATATATATATATATATAATGATAATAATAATATAAAACAATAAAATTATACATTTAAATAAATATAAAATGTTTTATAATTATAATTTTAAATATCAAAGAAATTAATTATTTTATTCTTCACAGATGCATTAAATTAATTAAAAGTGACCGTAAAGACATTTATAATGTCTAATTACAGTAGATTTCTATTTCAAATAGATGCTGTTCTTTCAAACTTTTTATTCATCTGTGAATCCTGAAAAATAAAATGCATCGATTTCCACAAAAATATTGTGCAGCACAACTGTGTTCAACATTGATAATAATCAGAAATGTTTCTTGAGCAGCAAATCATCATATTAGAATGATTTCTGAAGATCATGTGACACTGAAGACTGGAGTAATGATGCTGAAAATACAGCTGTGCATCACAGAAATAAATTACAGTTTAACAGAGATTCACATAGAAAACAGCTGTTTTAAATTATAATAATATTTCACAATTTTACAGTATTTTTGATTAAATAAATGCACCCTTGCTGAGCAGAAGATACTTCTCACTGATGCTTCAATTACTAAGCTTCAGGACCTGGGCAATTACTAAAATACTAATAACTAAACAATTACTAAAATAAATGTACTGGGATAAATAATTAGTGCAATTTAATTTACATGCACATCTATATTCTTGTCATATTTTTATCTCCTATTAAACAATTATGGTAAATAATTACAGTTCAGTGTTTATAATTTAAATTATGAAGACTGATTATTCCTAATGAAATAAAATATAGATGCTAAATGGTTTCCAAGGTTTATAATGTTTAGTAATAACTATAGAAATATAATACCATAAATAACTCTTGATTTCTCCACTTAAAGTTCAAATAAAGTATTTCAGTGACTGAAGAATCTTCTCCATTGACTTCCATTCAAATTCTGTTTCAAGATGGTATCTATCAATCATGCAAAATTCCATTTTTTATTTATTTATTTTTAATAGTAGCTATTAATATTTCCATGTCTAAATTAACGAGAATCCATGTGTGTTTCTAAAAGTAACAATCAGCCTCATTTACGGTGTCTCAGAGTGCATTAGCACACAGAGATCTTAAGAGCACTTCAGATGGACTTCAAACTCCTGACTGAGTGCAGCATAAAATAATATGGCTGTTTCACCGCGGTAAAGAACAGTATCTGGTGCAGGAACTGTCTGCTTTTAAAGACCTCACTGAGATGGTTTGCATATATGCATTCATCCCCAAAGACAAACACAGCCATAGCTACACATAAATAATGTGATAAAGTAAATATCATTTTTATAAATAATTATAATGAAAAATAAATAAATCTATTAATAATCAGTCAAAAAAATGTATTAATTAAAAATCAAAAATCAAAATAATTTTAAAATATCTTAATCAAATAGAAACAAATAAAATTAATAAATTAAAATTATTTTTATTTTTTGCTTTTTAGTATACATTTATTTGTTGTTTTTGTTTGATTTATTAAAGTAAAAATCAAATAAAATAAGTCAATCAAGAAATATTTTGATATTTATTTGATATTGATTATTAATGTTTTAGTATTTATTTATTTACAAGCTTTTGTTTGATTCATTAAATGATAAAAAATAATAAAACAAAATAAATAATAAAAATAGTAAAAAAATAATGTTTTTATTTTTTATCAATTTTTTATTTTTAGTTTTGCCACTGTGTGCATCAAATACTGTGACTCTTATGATAAAATGTTTATGGCATTCTTCATTTGTAAGTCACTCTGGATAAAAGCATCTGCTAAATGAATTATTGTCAATATAAATGTTAATATAAATGAATATCTGAGTGTGAAAGCATTCTGCAGTCAAATATATATATATATATTTTTTTTGTTGTTAAAAAAAGAACCACATCATCTTATATTTACAATATCTGCTATTATTTTGGTTACTGGTCATAATAAAAATAAAAATAATAAAATAATCAGCTATTAATATCAGTCAAACTTACCTGTGCTTTACTTTACATTTATGCATATATCAGCATATATTTTATTTTTTTCTATCCAAAGACAAGCAGTAATATAGTAAAACCACAACAAAGCACATTTATCTGTGAAAACAAAGCACTTATAAGATAGAAAAACAATGAAAAGCCTCATAGAGTCCACAAGCACCTTATGGAAAGCTAGAAGGCCATTATTATTACTATTATTATAAGAGGTAAAATGCAGGTTTGCAGAGAAAGTGCTGAATTATTCATGCATATAAACCTCCTCACTCCTGAGAACCATTGAGGAAAGTGCTGAATAAAAGTGCATTAAAATCCCCTGGATCTGCTGACACAAAGCAAGCGTCCCATCAGGAACATTAGCCCGGATGCACAGAGTCCAGCCCATAAATACTGCACTAAACGTTAACAAATTCATCCACATGATTAAAAGAGCCATATGCAAAAGAGAACGAGCGAGTGCAATGAAAAACAAGCTCTCTAAATATAACGCTCTTGTGGAGTGACACCAATTTATGACTGTTCACATCTGACATTGGCAGAGAAGAGAGTGAAAAAGTGAAAGCGTTCACAGAGGGTGGCTCTGACCGGGTGAAGTTTGAGGTAACTGAGCACAGCACGAACAAAAAACACTGAAAATGAGGTTAAACAGGGTGCGCTGTATAATGTGAGCATCTGATGACTGATAGTTAATGAGAAACTTGACCTCTGCAAGGTTCAGCAAAGTGAGGCTTTTAATTTAGTCTGCGCGTCCCGCGAGAATCAATCAGCCGCTGTATTAATGCATGCAAAAACAAAGAGAGGAACATCGGGTTTGTCTTTTCATGAAGGCTAACTTTAAAACATCCCATCATGCATCATGCATGGTACTATGATTTTAATGCACCTCAGTCTTGTAAATAGTAGTCAACCGATATTGATATTTTTTCTGGGTGATGCCGATATCTTGCAGGATGACAATATACCGATATAAAGCCGATATATATATATATATATATATCCATTAGCAATCATACTATTTAAATTAAAAACAGTAGAAACGGACACACGACAATTTGTAAAATGTTTATATTTATTTAGAAATTAGAAATCATTTGAAATTTAATTATATGAAATAAAATAAGCAAAATTAAAATTATATTAAAATGATATAATTACATAATTTAACAATGTAACAATTACAAAATAATGTAACAATAAGAACAATTATGATTATAATAATGTATAATAAATGACAAAAATAATATAAATATATTAACAAAATACTTTGGTAAAAAATATATATATATTTGTGAAATAAAGTTGATTCTGTAATCCTATTTTTCACAAATAAAGAAACTGTTAAAAATACGTACAGATTGAAATGTTAAGATGAGACTGATATTCTCAATGCTGTCAAAATAAAAGTCCAGCTTCTGACACATCAGCCAAAAAGAAAAACTTCTTTCTTTTTTCTTTTTTTTTTAAATGGCAAATATTGGCCGATATATCGGTTGACCGCTGCTTTTGATCATCTGAAAAATCAGTTTATAATGTCATTTTTTTGAGTTATTCTTATTTAACTGTTTCTATAAAATAGCAATTGCAAGATATGAATTCAAAATTCTTTTCTTTTCTCTTAATTCCAAGTTTTTATCTCACAGTTCTGACTTTTTTCCTCTCAATTGCACATTTATATCTTACAATTCAGACTTTTATTCTATATCCTGCAATCCTGTGTTTATATATCATAGTTGCGAGTTATAAACTCACAATTAAAAAAATAAATAAATTCTTATAAAAATAAGTAAACACTTTTTTGTATGTAATATAATTCATATAATTCAAAGGAGTTAAAGAATAAAAAGTGCAGGAAAAATACTAAGAAAAAATGTAACAATATATCAAATAATTCAGACTTAACCAAAAGTCAGAATTTCAGGCAACGCTCTCTCTTTCTCACATACTCTCTGTTAATGTTGTGAAAATCATTTTCATATCATTTACAGATGGGAATTATTCTCCATTTATACTCCAGAAAGCTAACTCGCTAATGCAGCTCTGGATTCCTGTTGCTCCTCTGAGCTTCGTCAAGAATGAATTATTTGATGCGTAAGATCTGACCTCTATGTGTTATGTGTTTGAGCTGCGCTTTCTGCATTATAAGCACAAAAACAACATGATCACAGAGCTCAATAAAATAAACAAACAAAACTGCGGGAGCAGAAACTGCCAGAACAACAACAACATCACGCAGCTCATGAATATTCAGCCGTCTGGATTCTAATTCAAATGTTTAAAATGTTTTTGAAAATCACGTTAGTACAGAAACCTGCTGGAACAAACACAGTCAGCTGGTTATTCATGGCACAATAACCATTTATTTCCTCTCCCTAGAGCAACATCATTTATGCCATTAAAAACAGTGTATGCTGATATTTAAGATTTGATGAAAACATTAAGAATAGAGATGTGAACGCAGGTGAGTGGTGTTAAACACGGACTGTATGACTTCATCCAGACGAACAAACAAAGATGCTTGAGATCAGACTGAACTGATGTGCCCACAGACCAACTTTAACACTTGCATTTCTGCTCCGCCATTTATTCCATAAGAAACTAATATTTTCTTTGGAGAAATGTTATCTTCAATTAAACAATACGACCAAAAAAAATGCAATGATTGGCTGATTTAGTGCTCAGGCTGATTAATGTGCCAAGTTATCTAATTAACAATCAAATAACAATTGCACAGTCTTCATTATTTTTAAATAATAAACATTTCGGTTTTGGAGAATTTTGAATAAAATAAAATAAAATAAATAAAATAAAATAAAATAAAATAAAATAAAATAAAATAAAATAAAATAAAATAAAATAAAATTCACCCTGTTCTTTGGATATTAGTATCAGCCATTAAATAAATACATGAATGAGTGAGTGAGTGAGTGAGTGAGTGAGTGAGTGAGTGAGTGAGTGAGTGAGTGAGTGAGTGAGTGAATGAAACCAAAATCTCCCAGTCTGGTCAGTAAATAATAAAACTTGTTTTTGGCCAATTTTGAACAAAGACTGAATATAAAAAAAGTAATCTAATATAATATAATGAAAAAACTGTTTTTGGACAATGACGATTAACTACTGAATAATTCTTATGATATTATATAATTTTATTTTATTTTGAAATTATGTATACATCTTCCTTGTATCATGCGCCTGCTGTCTAGATCCCAGTGTCAGGTATTATAAATAAATAAATAAATAAATAAATAAATAAATAAAAAACATCCACAGAATCATCAGTTGCGCAGAACAAAAGAGGCTCAGAAGTGCGGGGGACTGAATTGAAGAGGGCCGAGGTAACGGTGCTAAAAGAGCCGCGTGTCGCTCCTGTCGAGACGCCTGGAGGAAGGTGAACTCCATTAAACACACCTGTAATTAGCCCACTGGGTGTGTGTGTGTGTGTGTGTGTGTGTGTGTGTGTGTGTGTGTGTGTTTATCTATCATCGTTCATCAGCTCATGAGTTTGGAGACGGGTGCGCTCGAAAACAGCCACGGGCCAAACCCTCTGTATGGCCACACACACACACGCACACACACACACACACTCGAGTGTGTTCACTGTGGGAAGGTAAATGTCAGTGTTGTGTGTGTTTGGTGTTCAGGGATGAGAAACAGCCCTCAGCAATCAGCGTCCCGCATCAAACTCTATTGAATTTCAGTTCACAGCGTCTGCATTTACATACAGCCCACATTTAACGCAGGGTAAACAATTTAACACACTTCAAACAGCCACTTACACCTGATTTACATAACCTAATTGACTTTTCTGCCCACTTTTTAATTTTCAAGAATATAAGAATTAATCCCAAAACCAACTGAGAGACAAAACTAGGAACACACACACACACCTCAACTGTAAAGCCTAAAATACTCTACACAAGTCACATTTATTTCTACAGCACTTTAAAAATGTTGTAAAAATTCATCAATAATGAAATTAATTCAATTGATATAAATATATATATATAAATTCAGATTTAATGCTAATTCAGTTTAATTCTCCAGATCTGTTCTGTCACTTTATGAACATTTTACCGTCACATCATATACACAGAGAAACTTCAGGACAAAATAACAAAATAAAAGTTTATTTTAACTTGGAGAAATTGTGATATATAAATATTACTATTGCACAGAGTAGAGTTGGGAAACATTTCATATGGCCTTATTATTATAAAGTATTTTTTTAACTTAATTAGACATGCTTTTTTATTACTAAATTTCAAATAAAATGGAGTCAAAACAATTAAAACAGAAGACATACAACTTGGGAATTGATATAGAATTTGAGGATTACTTGCATTATTTTTTTATTAATGCAAGTAATATTACAAAATTTTAATTTAACCATTTAAATGAAGTCCAGAAAAAAAATATGAATAGAATGAATGAATGAATGAATGAATGAATAAAATTTATAAAACAGGATGGAATAGAATGGAAAATGGAATTTGGATAGCAATAACAGATTTGACAAGAACTTAATTATTCAGCTCAATTCAGATTTAATGTTGATTCAGTTCAGTTCAATAACAGTGTTAACAGTGTTGCAAAATTCATCAGTTATGAAACAAATTAAATTGCAACTCTACAGAAAACAACAGTGTCATCATTCAGATCAGTTCGGTTCAATATTGATTCAGTTCAATTCAATAACAGTGTCAATGTTGCAAAATTCAATTATAAAATAACTTCAATTTCAGCTGTAAAGCAGCTCTACAGAAGACAACAGTGTCATTATTAAGATCAATTCAGAGTTTTGTTCTCATCCGATAACGTCAGTGCAGTCAAATCAATAACATTACAGAATATTAAAAGCCTTTTAAAACCAAGTGCCTGAATGCAAATGCTCCAAGAGCTCAATTTTGAGTCTCAAGACCACAATTCACGGCACAAGAGTTTCCACCAGCTGCTCAATCACAGTCTGAGAGGATCGTAACGAGCTGCATTGTGTAAGTGGAGCGTCACACACTTATACTGAAGAAATCCATATCATCACACACATGAACGTCTGAACCCTCGGCTCGTACCTGCGCTCTATTAAGGGCTCCACTCGAGCGTGAACGAGTCATTTCAATAACGCCTCAGGTTGCAACACTCCTTGTTTAATTAGCTCGTTAATGGGACGGCAATTACAGAAATCCATTTCATTCTCACTCTTCCGTGGAGGAAAAGAGTGATGCAGGAACTGTTAGAAATCACCACTTCAACAATATAGCACAGGATAACCAGTCAGCATCAGCAAAAACAAGGAAGGCAGTATAACTGAGTGCACTGATAACCAGCATCAGATGTCTGATTCATACAAATACTCTCATTAATATACAACATTCAGTGAAAAGCGTTCAGCACACAAACGACATTACATCTTATCATTCAAGTTAGATATAATTTCACTTTTGCTAATATATTTTATGATATATTTCATACATAAAAATAAAATAAAAATGCTATTAAAAATGATTTAATTAATCATTTATAAAATATTTATATAATATATATATAAATTATAAATTACAATAAATAATTTTACTAATATATTTATTATATATTTTATACATACAAATAAGATTAAATTAAAAATGAATTAACAATATGATTATGAATAAATTATATACAATTTATATAAAATAAATGAATCATTTTTAAAATATTTGTATTATACTCTCTCTATATACATATATATATATATATATATATATACATATATATATACATATATATATATATATATATATATATATATATATATATATATATATATATATATATATATATTACAGTAAAAAGGATACTAAAATATTTTATGTATTTTATACATACAAATTAAATTAAATTAAAAATGAATTAAAATGAAAGAATAAATAAATAAGATTTATATAAAATAAATTATAAAAATAAAAATATATAAATGAATTCTAAATTATTTAGATAATATATTTCATTGTATTTTATATATTAGTGAATAAATAAACTGCATTAAATCTAATAATTTCACTTAAATTTTATTTTACATTTTGCTATATTTTATTATATATTTTATATATAGAAATAAAATGTATTTTAAATGAATAAAAATTATATAAGTTGTATATATATATTTTATAAATTAAATATATTATAATAGATTATTATACTCATACATGACATTGTTTTATATATTAAACTAAACTGAATATAAATGAATTCATTGAAAAATAATAATATTTAAATAAATATATATATATTATAGTATATATATATACTATAATAGTATATATAGATATATATATATTGAAATAAGAATAATAATTATATAAATTATTATAATAAATTATTTAGCTAAAATATTTGATTCTATATTTTATAAATAAAACTGGAATGAATGAAATAACTCACTAATTGTTATATAATTATAAATATATATAATAATTATGATATAACTATATTATGAATGACTTAATATTAAGTATGACTCTATATAAAATAATAAATGAAAATAAATTATAATATTTTTGGTGCTTATCATATTATAGATATATTATATATATATATATAGTATATATCTTATCTATATAATAATATATATATATATATATCTATATATGTTTATATATATTTAAATAAATAAATACATAAATCCAAAACTTAAATGACTATAAATGACTAAACAAAACAAAACACATAAATTATAAATAAATTATAATACATTTAAATACCAATTAAATAAATAAATTATTAAATGTAAAATAAATATATAAATGATAAATAAATAAATAAATGTATGATTGTTCCTGGTTTATTTACTGAAAACGAGGAAACTTATTTTTATTTTTACTTGCTAACTTTTTTGATCTGATTCCTCTCAATGAAAAACATCTGGAGCAAATATGAAAATATAATTCAGAATTATTTATACATTTAAATTTATTTTTCTAGCCATCTAACCCAGCTGTGCTTCAAACGAAACACTCTGAGAAAGTCTCCAAAACACAAAACGTCTGGCTTCTTTGTCCTGTAAATCTGTGCGGGGTTTGATCAGCGCTGATCTGACACCTGGATTCAGGAGGAGAGTCGTTCACATCCGCGCTGTCAGACGGGATAAAGGCTATTGTTCAGGGATTAGAGCACTTCCAGCTCGTCTGGAGCGTCGCGGTCCTTATAACCTCTCCTCACCCGACACAGCACTACAATAGAGGAAAACACAGCGACTGGCAAGCATCCCTTTATATCCTTTTATCCCAGCAAAACAAAAGCCTGCGCGGACATTTAGCAAATTCCAGCTACACTTTTTCCAAAGCTGCTTGGGCAAAAGAATCAAGTCTTTTGTGTGTGTGTGTGTGTGTGTGTGTGTGTGTGTGTGTGTGTGTGTGTGTGTGTGTGGAGGGTTACAGAGACGCTGCCAGACACGAATCAAACCCGAGGGCTTGTTAGGTCAAAACATTAACCGTCAATGAGACGCGCTGTGAAGAATCCCACCAGAAACACTGATGATGAACCTCAGACGGGAAACTGCTCTGTATTCAGCTCAACAACTGCATGCGTCTGATACAATCTCTCTAATGCAGGAATGATTGGAACATGTAAAATATCTGAAGTATGGAAAATACACCACAATCTGGAGACACCATGCAATCATTTGAGTGTTTTAGTCTAAACAGTCAAACGCACTAATCGACACAAAATAGTCAGGAAACAAATACGGGTGATAGGACATGACATCAGTCTCCACTGCCTATGTTTAAAATAAAATAAAATAAAATAAAATAAATAAAATAAAATAAAATAAAATAAAATAAAATAAAATAAAATAAAATAAAATAAAATAAAATAAAATAAAATAATTTTACTTTATCTTAAATAAAATATAAAATTATCTTAAAAATATTTTTTTACTTTATTTTACTTTATTGTAAGTAAAACAATAAAAAGGTAAAATAAAATAAAATATAAATTAACTTTATAAAATAAAATAATTTAATTAAAGAAATTAATAAGATTTTATTTTTATTTAAAATAAAATGAAATAAATTATTTTATTTTACTTTATCGTAAGTAAAATAAAATAAAATAAAATGGTGAAATAAATGTATTAAAAATAAAATGTTATATTTATTTTTATTTTACTTTATCTTAAATAAAATTTAATTTAAAAAGTATAAATAAAATAAATTTAAATATTCAAATTGTATCATCTACTCAACAAAACTGTAAACTTTGACCAGGTGTTTTTCAACTCAACAAATATATTATCCAAAAGTGCAGGAATGTTTGAAAAAATATAAGATGTCTAAAGTATGAAAAATATATATACACCAGAATCTGGAAAAGTACCATAAGAACCAAAGACACAAATATCATGAAATCGTTTAAAAATACGTCATGGTCTAAAGGGCTGACTGCACTAGACTTTAAGCTTGGAATCAGCAAGAAATATGGGCAACATAAAATAAAATAAATAAATAATTAAATTAATTTGTTTAAATATTGTATTTATTTGTTTAATAAAAATAAATAAATCTTATCATTTTGACAGTATGGATCAAAAATTTGGAGTCAAAATGATTTAAAAAAATTTTTTTTTTAAATGTTTATCCTTCTCATCAAGGTGGCATTTATTTTAATTTAATAAAAAAATAATAATACAATTAGTAAAATTCTCAAAATATTATACAATTTTAAATTAGCTGTTTTCTATGTGAATCTCTGTTAAACTGTAATTTATTCCTGTGATGCACAGCTGTATTTTCAGCATCATTACTCCAGTCTTCAGTGTCACATGATCTTCAGAAATCATTCTGATATGATGATTTGCTGCTCAAGAAACATTTCTGATTATTATCAATGTTGAAAACAGTTGTGCTGCACAATATTTATGCGGAAACATGATACATTTTATTTTTCAGGATTCACAGATAAATAGAAAGTTCAAAAGAACAGCATTTATCTGAAACAGAAATCTTTTGTAACATTATAAATGCCTTTACGGTCACTTTTGATCAGTTTAATACATCTTTAATAAATAAAAGTATTAATTTCTCACGGATGCCAAACTTTCAGACTATTTTTGGACTGTTTGACAGGTAAGCAAGGTAAACTAATGCCAAATATCCACTGCATATGCTTGCATTCTTGAAATATCACAAAGATGTGCTGCGACTTTCCCTAAAGTACGAGTTCAGAAAGTTCGAAACTCTTCCCTCACATAAGTCCATCCAATCAGAGTCGTGCCGATGACACAAATCACATCTAATAAAGCAGTCTGGCTTTCTAATAAAAGATCTCTGTAATATTTTCTGTCAGCAGAGCTGTGGATTCCCAGCGCAGTAATACAGAGACGCTGTCCTGAACCGATGTCTTCATATAATGAAGGAAGTGTTCAATCAGCCGTGCATGTGTTAGGTTTGAGCAGCGATCCCGCAAGACAAATCCACTCCGGCTTTATGATCCCTGCGTCTCGCTGACACCATAACAAGCCCAGCTGGGAGATCCAGACTGCTGTAAATCTACAGCTCTACCGCTGGAAATATCACTGAGATTAAACAACGGAGGAGAGTTTGAGACACTCAGTAAAGCTGGATGTGATCAAACCTGCACACAACTGAACAATACAGTAAAGACTGACACATGATTAACAATAAATACAGTAAGTAAATGTAAAAAATTGCTTGTTTGTTCATTCATTCATCAGCTTATTTAACGACTAACACACGATTATCATTTAGAAATTATGGAATTATATGTCAAAAAGAAAGTATTACAATAATATAATAATAATTCTTAGGATAAATAGATTTATGTAATTAGTTTTATAGTTTTTTTATTATTTTATTTATTTATTAATATTTTTTTTTTATATGTATACAATCACAAAATTTTGGCTAATTTGTGCATCCCTACAAACAAGAATTATTTTTCAACTACAATTTTAGCAGATAAGAATATAAATGTAATTATTTAAATGAAATAAAAATTATTTATTTTTAAAGTGCAGTTTGAATAGTATTTATTATGCTTTTGTTTAGAAATATTTATATATGTGAAGAAAAATGTATAATTTTGACCCATACAATGTATTGCTGGCTACTGCTACAAATATACATATATACATGTGTGTGTGTGTGTGTGTGTGTGTGTGTGTGTGTGTGTGTGTGTGTGTGTGTGTGTGTGTGTGTACTGACCTGTTTTTTATTCATCAAAAATAAGACAAATTCCATGAAATTCCGCGTTATACAGTAAATTCCTTTTTTATGACTGGATTCCGTGATTACTGCCCTACTAATGTAGCAAACTAAAGCTCATTGTGAGAGTAAAAGACAGGAACATTGTTGTTTATTTACTGATCAAGTCTCTCCGACTAGGTGACAACATAGCGTTCAAACCACCATTCAACAGACTCAAGCCACCACCGCACTGCAAAAAGATCCTAACTTTTAATTCTTCTACGTTACTGACTGTACTGACAAACTATGCTGACACCGCGTCTGCGCCGCAACAGGATGCCACAAAGCAACAGTTGAAAATCATTTGAACTTCTGTCAGCACGTCATAAATAGAGCTAGTTTACTGCATCCAGTGTAGACAACATCACTGATTATAATGGGTTCTTAAAAAAAAAAATATCGGCGGCATATTTGCTGATACCGATATATCGGCCACAGGCTCATATCAACCGATAATATCGGCTAAACGATATATCGGTCAAGCTCTAATAATTACGTTAATTGTAATTTAATCATTTTTATCAGTTTAAAAAAAAATGTAACCACTGAAATTAATCTCTATAACTCCACAGAGTTTGTTCTTAGTTATAAAGTAACAAATCTACAGTGAAACTAAAGCTCAAAGAGCAGTACTGTGCGGTGTTTTTCACTTTTTCTGTGTTTTGTGATTATTCTCCTGCACTTTAATGACACTGTACGCTCGTCTGGCTAACCTTTACCTGTCAATTCATAATATTTATGACCTTTTCGAGAACGAGCACCAGTCCACATCTGCTGTCCTGCTCAGAAATCAATCACTCGAAGATGAGAGGGTTTCCTCCTGAAATACAATCACAGGAGGGGAACACTTACAATCCAGCAGGACTCGATAGTTCACACATAGAGCCCAGCGCGGTTATGAATTGCTCTCTGTATGATATTTATTCAGTAATCCAGCTTGAGCCGAGAGCAGGACTGTGGAGCTGCTTCATTCAACTACAGCAAGCATTTGTGAAAGCAACACGTGCCAAACACCTTAACTAACTTAGCAGCAAAAGAAAAGCTTTAAAAGCTCCCATATGTATGGCTAAACACTGATTGATGCAATGCAGAGAGATGTATAAACCACGCCCTCTTCTGGAGATGGAGCGGGAATATGCAGCTCATTTGCATTTAAAGTGACACACACCAAAACAGCTCTTTTTTAGACACACCCCAAAAATTACATTTTCCAGTTGATTTTTGGGCTGAAACTTCACAGACACATTCTGGGGACACCCGAGACAAATAATACATCTTGTGAAAAGGGGCATAATAGGTGCCCTTTAAAGTACAATTAAAATAGTAATATTTCCTATTTTACTTTTGTATTTTGTATTTTTATTTAGTATTAATAACAATTAAACAGCAGAAGAATAATTAAATATAAATTAGAAATACTACTAATAAATATTAGTATTGTAATTTTACAACTCACAAATATATTATTATTATTATTATTATATTATTTTAAATTAAATATTTTTAAAGTAAAATGACAATAGTAGTATTTCTTATTTTGTTTTTAGTATTTTTTTTATATTTTATTTAGTAGTAGAAGTTGTATTAGTAGTAGTAGTAGTAGTAATAACAATAATAATAATCATTGTTATTATTATTATTATTATAATCACAAACATTTGGCCAATTTGTGCATCCCTACAAACAACAAACAAACTGCAAAAATGGATTTTTTTTGTTGCATTTTAATTACAAATAGAAATTAGTTATAAAAATAAATAAATACTTTTAAATAAATAATTATTTTCCATTTTAAAGTGAAACTAAATAATAAAAAAAAAGTTTCTCAAGACAAACTTTAAGCCAGACAAGAAAGTTTTAAAAAGTATAAAAAAAAGCATTTATTAATATCTTATTTTATTTATTAATATTATTATTATTATTATTATTATTATTATTATTATAAATAATACTACAACTGTGATTTTTATCAGTCAAAAACAAAAAATTAAATAAAGACAATTATGCCATAAAAATTGCATGCAATTATTGCATGAGGAGCATTAATGTAGTGCACTTCATTTCAGTCACTGCTGAGGGTCTGTTCCAGTTCATAATGCTGTCTTATAAGTGAGCGTGTGTGTGTGTGGACAGTAGAGACCTCAGTGTATGTGTGCTGGTCCAGAAGAGTCTGAGCGCATCATCAGTTCACATCTAATGAGCTTAATGTGCCTCAAACGAGCCAATGACCCTCATTTAAAGTAAATCTATTTCCTGAGCAACATCTGCACTTTCACTTCATTCTGTCAGAGAGTAGACAGGCCTGTTATCTGTGTTTACACCGGCCAGCCAATCTAGAGAACAACAAACGTGCAAAAACAGCAACAAGAATTAGCTATAGAGAAAATACATCATAGTTTCCACAAAAATATTGTGCAGCACAACTGTTTTCAACATTGATAATAATCAGAAATGTTTCTTGAGCAGCAAATCATCATATTAGAATGATTTCTGAAGATCATGTGACACTGAAGACTGGAGTAATGATGCTGAAAATACAGCTGCGCATCAAAGAAATAAATTACAGTTTAACACATATTCACATAGAAAACAGCTGTTTTAAATAGTAATAATATTTGACATTTTCTGTATTTTTAATCAAATAAATGCAGCCTCAAAAACAGTTTGTTTTTTGTTTATCTTATGATTCAACAAACTTTTTAATGTTAGTCTAAGTATTCATTAAATTCAGCAGTTTCGTATGCTTCTAATCTGCTAATATTAAATTATATTATACAGTGGGGTCAAAAAGTCTGAAACTTTGAAAATCTGTTTTTTTTTGTTTGTTTGTTTGTTTGTTTGTTTGTTTGTTTCACCATTTATTCCTGGAAATAAATTAATTAATCAAAATTAAATAAGATTTTAATTTAATTTAAAATTTAAATTTAATATAATTAAATTTAAAATTTAATTATATTAAAATTATATAAAATTAAGACTTTTTAAAATAAATATATTCAAATAGAAAACAGTTATTCTTAATTACAATAATATTAACAATTACAATTTCTATCAGTTAAAAAATGAAATGCAATTTTTCAATGAAATGAGTACAAAATAAATAAACAATAAAATGATTAATTGAAATCCAAAAGTAATTTATTATTTAGTTTTTAATTATAGAATTTCTTTATGTTCAGCAGTAGTAGTAATTTATTATTATTACTATTATTATTATTATTATTATTATTTAGTCATATGTGTGTGTGTGTGTGTGTGTGTGAGAGAGAGTGTAAAAAAAAAAGTTACTGATATGTGTGTGTGTGTGTGTGTGTGTGTGTGTGTGTGTGTGTGAGTGTGTGTGTGTGTGTGAGAGAGAGTGTAAAAAAAAAAGTTACTGATATGTGTGTGTGTATGTGTGTGTGTGTTAGTGTGTGTGTGTGTTTTGGCGATAATATTTTCACAATATTAGTTTTTACTGTATTTTTGATCAATTAAATGCAGCCTTGGTTAGCAGAAGAGACTTCTATAAAAACATTCAAAAACTGATTTTCTACAGAATAATGTGCAGGGATGAACTAATTATAAGAGCAGAAACAAATCGTAAATTGATTTCATGTTGACTTTAAACAAGAACAAGGTTAATCAATCAGCAGCACTACAAAAAGTACCACGGTATGAACACAGTAGTCATTCAGTTCTACTGTATTAACAGCCCTGCACATTTAAAGTACAGTCTAGAGTCTAAAAGAGCCTCAACATTCATGAATTGATCTCAAACAGACAGAGCCAGTGAAGCAGTAAATGCAGGACGATATCCAGAAGCAAACTCGTGTTCATCTCCTTCTCTTTATGCGCTCAAAGGAAACAATCAGCGAGGTTTGGACTCAAAGCCTCAGCGGGTCAGAAACAAGAGCGCTGATGAGTCTGTGTGCTTCTGTGCTAATGGAGGCCATTCCTCACGGCCAACTAACAACGGAGAAACCAGTGCACGGCCATCACGCCGCAGGGACAAACTTATGAGCTTATGAGACGTAATAAAACACAGGCCGCTCGCAACAAAACAAGTCATAAACCGCAAAAGCAGCATTACTGTTACGACCACCGGAGACGGAAAAACTTTCCTGATGCAACTAAACAGCAGTGTTATTTCTGTATCAGCGAGAAATTATCATCATTTCTGGTCATATTTTTATGCACTATAAAAATTATATGATCAGTGAGTCATGGCAACTCATCAAAATAAGTCGAGCAATTAAAACTTTTTCTTATAAGTTATATGAAATTAATTAAACTTGATTTAAGTCAGTTTAATGTCATTTCAGTTAAAAATTAAGGCAGCAAATTAACTTTTTTTAGTGTATTTTTATTTTAATTTTAGTTAAATATGCATTTGTTTTTTGTTGTTTTTTTGTAATTCTTAGTTTTTGTTTGTTTCAAAAAAGTCTATATACTTTTTCAATTTTATTTTAGTTATTTTAGTTAATCCAGGTAAAAATGACAAATAAAAAAAATTAAGTAAGTTTAAGGTTTTTTTTTATATATATTTTAATTCAGTTAAAGATTGTTTTATTTCAAGTAGTTTGTCATGAAATCAGGGGTATTATAATTAACTAAAACTAAAGTCAGCAAAAATATATATTCTTGAAATAAAACTGAACTTTAACTGAAATAAAAAATAATAATAAAAAAATGAACTATTTTATTTAATTGAGTTGCAAAGGCAGCATTTCTCATTTTTGCTTAGTTTCACAAAATAACTAAAAAAAAAAGTTTACCAAAACTGAAACAGAAATTTGTAAAAGCTACATTTTTTAAATGATAAATATCTTGGGACATAATAACAAAAACACAACATTATTAAGCATTAACTAAAATGAAAACAAAGACAGTAAGCATAAAAATATAAACCTAATTTATATTTAAATTTATAATTTAATAACACAGCAGACAGGTATATATATATATATATATATATATATATAAATAGGCCTAAATAACCAAACACATCTCTAAAGGAACAGTTCTCATATTGCTCTTTCTTTAGTGAAAAATATCAAAACATTCTTCAAATGTGGCATTAAAAAAATCATAATTGAATCATAATCTGAATGAGCTCAAAGTTGTCATATAACTTCATATGGTTTCATCAAAACATCATAAGATTATCATAACAGTTCATTTTCATTTTTTTGAAATCTGACAGCTCTGCTCACCGTCTGCTTTCATCGCATTAAGAAGACAAACGTTTTACTAAACATCTTCAAACAGGTTTGGAGCAACAGGAGGATGACAGAATGATGAAACCAGACTTCAGACTCCACACAGTGTTTGAACTAAACTGATATCTGTGGTTTTGAAATGCTGTTTTTATCCCGGCTGTGGTAACGACCCATTAGCTAATCAATCAAGCGCAGCAGGACATTAACACTCGAACATCGCAGCATCACTCGAGCCAAAGCTGAATTATCCAGCACCAGTTCATAGCCCCTATATAAGAGCCATATTACAGCTCAGTTTCTACAATAAAGTAGGGCTGGGCCGTTTTTCTGATTTAATTAATTAATTCAAATGTAATGTTTTTCCACTATTTTATTTTTTAAATTGAGCAGTCGCGGTTTTACACCACGTTGAGCTTCACGTGTGTTGCACTTGGAATAAAACCCTCTTTAACCAGATGGTCTGTAAGTTTTTAATAAAGAGAAGTTTACTCGAATTACGTTGTAGTAACATATTTAATTTTTTTTTTTTTTTTTACATTGAAAGGTTTTTAAAGTTTGCTTTTATTAAAACAAAAAAAAAAACACTAAATCTGCTTTTAAACATATTAATTTTAATAAATATTTAAAAAGTAATACATTCTAATTAATAACAAATATTATACAATTTTTATATTTATACATTAATATATATATTGTTTTAAGACTCAACACCAAATAAAAATGAACAAAGATTTATAGTGACTATAAACATTAAACTGTAACAAATTTTTAATACAAAGAATGTTACTTGAGTTACATTGTAGCTACATTTTATTTTATTGTTTTACTTTTTTTATAAAAGAAAAAAAAAACACTAAATATTTTTTAAAATGCTTATTAATATTTATTAATTAAAAATTAATAATAATTTATATATATATATATATATATATATTTTTTTTTTAAATCGGTCGAATAAAAATGACTTGCAGTGACTCTAAAAATTAAATAGTAACATTTTACAGTTTTTAATAAAGAGAATGTTGCTTGAATCATGTCATACTCAAGTTTACTAGTTAACTGTTAAAAAAAAAAACAATCTTGTATTGTATTCGTCCTTCATTCTCTGCTGATTATTATTATATTTATTTTAATAAATATTTAAAAAGTAATACATTCTAATTAATAACAAATATTATAAATTTTTTATATTTATACATTAAAAATATATATTGACACCAAATAAAAATTAACAATGATTTATAGTGACTATAAACATTAAACTGTAACACATTTTTAATACAAAGTATGTTACTCGAATCACGTTGTTGTTACATTTTATTTTATTGTTTTACTTTTTTATAAAAGAAAAAATAACACTAAATATTTTTTAAAATGCTTATTAATATTTATTAATTTAAAAAAAATAATTATATATATATATACATATATATATATATATATATATATATATATATATATATATATATATATATATATATACATATATATATATATATATATATATATATATATGACTTTGAGCAACTTCTCCAAGTCTGAAGCATTCATGGACAAAGACGCACTGAGCTCAAACCTCAAAAGATGAACACATGATCCAATACGATGCACTCAAGCTACACAACACAAAACTCGGCGGGTTATTCACTGAGTTCAAGAGGCATCTGAGGTCAAGCTTTATAAAGAACTGCACTCTCTGATGCGTCCCGTTTCTCTGTTAATTACGCCACCTAAGTGCACCATTAATCGATTAGACATCTCTGTGCAATATCTCATATCGGCCTGAACGCTGCTGGAGGAAATATGAGGCTTCTCTCTGCCACAGACTCGGTTCACGCTCACCTTTCCATCTGAATGACAAGCGCTGGATAAAACACCTGCGAAAGCAAGCATCACAGGGTCAAGACGCTCTGAGATCAAGCGCTCGTCTTCACCTGTTAGACGGAGGAACGACGGGGTTGACCTCGTTAACGCTGCTTCTCCAGCCGGGTGTCTGTCACACCTTCATTAACCGCATCGACCCGCGCGCTTATTAAAGCCTTTCATTATTCCTGCTATCGAGCGCCGCTAATGAGCTTCAGAGAGCAGCAGACTCTGCTGGAGAAACAACTGCATGCAAAGCTAGCGGTCTACCATAATGAGTGACGATAAAACTGAAATCTGTGTAAGAGATATACACACATACAGTATATATAAGGTTCAAATGTATGAGGAGGCTTCTAGAGTGAGCATCACATTCAACTATAGCACAAATTCTGATTGAAGCAATCAATATTGAGTGTAATATGATCAAAGACACTCGTTTATGTTTGATAAGTCTTCTATAGAATTATGAGCAATCTGAAATTATATTCATTTCCATAATTATTTTAAAAAAATAATAATTCTAAAAACAACTACAATGCATACACACATACATAATATTAATTCATAGGTTTAAATGAGAGGGAAAAAAGGACACTACTTTATAATAATTTAATGTTAGCAAATTAGATGCACACAAAATTGCTCAATTTAATGAATACTTACACTAGTTTTTAAAAGTTTCTTAAAATGTAAGATTCTTTTTTTTTTCCCCAATGCTGCATTTATTTGATCAAAAATACTTTAAAATTGTGAAATATTTTTACAATTATAATATCTGTTTTCTATGTGAATATGTGTTAAACTGTAATTTATTTCTGTGATGCGCAGCTGTATTTTCAGCATCATTACTCCAGTCTTCAGTGTCACATGATCTTCAGAAATCATTCTAATATGATGATTTGCTGCTCAAGAAACATTTCTGATTATTATCAATGTTGAAAACAGATGTGCTGCACAATATTTTGCCCAATACACTTTGACAAACACGACAAAAAACGTCTTCAAGTGAGCAAAAATACATAAAAAGCCCAGTTATAAATACTTTATCTGACATTTGTCATTAATTAACAGCATCTATGTCACTCATGCATGATGATGATGAGGATGATGATGTCATTTCCTCCAATCATTTCAAATTAAAGCACTTCCTGTCCATCCTAAAAGCCAGCGGGAAAACACTTTTATTCCTCCAGAAAGCCCTCGCATCCCTTCAGCTCATTCAATTACTGAAGAAGAATGAATCTATTCTTTACGATGCATGGCAGGCCACTATATGACCAATTCCTGAAAATGAACACACACCGCAGTAAATAAGAGCACTCAGAAGTGCACACTAATACACAGAGAATCTCTAAAGGTTACAGTAACAATTATCAGATCAAACTGTAGTGATATTACTAAAGCAGAGCTGCATATCAATGAGTCGTCCTTTTTTCATCAGTGAACTTCATCTAAAACCATCCACGGCTACGTCATATCTGACACAAACCCATAAATGCATGCATTTTTCCCATTATATACACACATGCATGCATACAGATGTGTGTGCTCACTCTACTTTAAATAAAGGCTGCAAATGGGTGTGAAGAGCCATTTGTGACCCTGAATATATGCACTTTCCATTGATGTATGGTTTGTTAGGAGGACAATATTTGTCTGAGATACAACTATTTGAAAATCTGGAATCTGAGGGAGCAAAAAAATCTAAATATTGAGAAAATTATCTTTAAAGTTGTTCAAATGAAGTTCTTAGCAATGCATATTACGAATCAAAAATTAAGTTTTGATATATTTACGGTAGGACATTTACTAAATATCTTCAAGGATCATGATCTTTACTTAATATCCTATAGAAGCCCATTTCTGCCGTTGAGGAAAATAAATCAGATTTTAATCTGACTGCAAGACTATTCTACTATTTGGAAAGATCAGTGAGATACTAATATATTTTTAAATGAGATTTAATAATTTTTCTGCTTTCATCTTACTTTTAAAGTTTTAGTCACTTTGTTTTTGGTCATTTTATTAGTTTTTGTTGATTTTAAATATAATTATAGTTTAATTTCCTATTTAAAACATTTTTATTTCAGTTTTAGTTATTTTAGTACATCAAGTCAAAATAAAAGAAAATGTGAAATGTTGCCTTTTTATGGTTTTTGATTTGATAAAACTATAATAACCCTGAGACATTCATATATAAGATGCACCTTCAAAATACAAAATAAAAATGAAGTA
This sequence comes from allo-octoploid hybrid of Carassius auratus x Cyprinus carpio, assembly GCA_024542945.1. Lineage (NCBI taxonomy): Eukaryota > Metazoa > Chordata > Actinopteri > Cypriniformes > allo-octoploid hybrid of Carassius auratus x Cyprinus carpio. The sequence goes on along the minus strand of JANHFF010000295.1, from coordinate 195,011 downwards.
AAATATGTTTAAACTGCTACTAAATAAATAAATATGAATAACGTTATCCACACATACTGACAGCCTAAAATCAGTTTTATTTTAGTATCAGACATACGAATATAATTTTGTTAATATATTAAATTAGATTAAATATTTTCTGTTTGTTTTTTAATTTGTTAAAATTTTAGGCATTTTATTTATTTATTTATTTTTTTTTTTAATCTATATAGTTCTGGGTTGAAGTTAAGGTGTAGTTATTTTAGCACTTCAACTTTTTTTGCGTTTTACGTTAGTTAGACGTAAAGAAAACATTTTTCATTTTTGATTAGTTTAATCATTAAAATGTCAATTATTTTTATACCAGTTAATGTTTATTTTATTTCAAGTAATTCATTTATTACGGTTTTAGTTAACGATAATAACACTGCTTTAAATGCACTTGTAAGTAAATTGCTTCTGTAAGAAAGCAGCTACAAAAGAAACCCCATTCTCTCGTTCAAGTGAAGAAATCTCGACATGCACTCATATATTTCAATTAAGACGTCTGACGGATATCTAGAGAGTGAAAACACACAGACAGGCTCATCTCGCTGTAGTCAAGAGCTCATCAAAGCGATGTGAGAGCGGCTCCTGAAGGCCAAGAGCTCATCCTCACACACACGATACGCCGGGACCTTTTCACACCCCTCTTTTTGTCCGGCAGGGATTTTCAAGGTGTAATCCCACACGAGAAGCTTAAAGAACGTCTCGCTGACTCTCCTATCACACACAGACGTGACATTTAGAAAGAGTCACGAAAGGTGATGCTCTCGTCATCGAAGAACGTGATTGCTTCCTCCCGGAAAGTGATCAAAACTGCAAAAAGGGTCTCGATGCCACCAGAAAGTTGAAAGCTTTTCCCTCTCTATCGATCGGCGATGCTCAAAGCGGCCTGCAATAAACGCAGAGAGGAAACACAACCTGCCCATTTCCTGAGATCTAAAGACGCCACTCGTGCAACTGGCAGCAAGAACAGAAAAAAAGGACAAACTTCTGGTTCAGAAACCTGAAACACATCCAGCATTAAGATGTTTTTAACTCAAATACATAGAGTCCATAATCCATAATAACACTTCCTCCAGTGAAAAAGTGCATCTCCTGTTGTCTCTCACATCAGAATCCAGACACATATTTGTTTAGAGCTGTTTAAACGCTGCTTGATCTGTGCAGATTTCTCTCCTGATTCACACCAGAACACTTTTTCACTGGAGGAAGTGTTATTATGGATTATAGACTCTATGTATTTCAGTTAAAAACATCTTAATGCTGGATTTGTTTCATCTTTTGTCTTCTCCAGATGTTCACTGATGGACTGGAGTGCTGTGGATTACTTGTGGATTATTGTGATGTTTTTATCAGCTGTTTGGACTCTCATTCTGACGGCACCCATTCACTGCAGAGCATCCATTGATGAGACACTGATGCAGTGCTGCATTTCTACAAACCTGATGAAGAAACAAACTCATCCTGATCTCAGATGAACCGAGGGTGAGCACTTTTAAAGCTGATTTTCAGTTTGAATGAACTATTCCTATAAAGCCATTTATATAAGGAGTAACGTAGTTCCTGAGATTTGTTCCTCTTATGAGAAAACCAGGTACCGTTTTATCCAGGTGCTAAGCGGGATGCAGATTGCACTCTTTCTTTACAGAAGGTCGCTTCTATTTAAACATAATTGCAGGATGTTCTCACGACACGTTTCCAGAGAGCAATATCGCCCTCGTCTCTCGTCGCATTCAATGAAAAGACAGAATCTGTCAGGAGACGAGCATCTGTAATTGACAGCAGTCATTACATCCTCCGCTCTCGTTGCCTCAATTTAATGCAAAACTTTTCTCCGCACTGTTCCTTATTATTCCTTAGATGCCACTTCAAAAAGCCAAATAAACCCATAAAGTGATATTTGATATTTAATCATCTGCCAATGATGCTGTCGGCACATTCGACATCCCGCACACACGTAATTAAAGGCAAATTGAGGGCTCTCTAATCTGTTTTAGGTCATCAGCAATTCCATTTACAGTAGACATTTAGGCTAATTAAAACTCAAGCTAATCAGATGGACGTGTGCGTGATCGGGGCACATGTGCACGTCTCTAAAGACAGACGCTGAGAGTTTCTGGCATAGCAGAGAAAATTAAAATCCCGCACTTCAAGGAAAGTGTATAAAAAGAAAAAATATATACATTATATCACACATATATATATATATGCATACACATACACACACATACATGTATGTATATATATATATATATATATATATATATATATATATATATATATATATGTATAGATAGATAGATAAAGGAAATTAAATATTTAAAAAAAATATATATATATACACACACAGTACAGTTAAAACAAAGAACAAGCCTTTCATGCAAAATTAAGATTAAATTAAATATACTTAAAGGCAAAACAAAGCAAAGCAAAAAACAAAACAAAACACCTGGATATTAAATATAAAAAAGTAAATAACTTAAATTACACACTACCATTCATATAAAACAAAAAATGTTGATAAAAATAGTGAAAATTCAGCTTTGCATCACAGAAATAAGTTGCATTTTACTAAATATTCACAGAGAAAACATTTATTTTAAATTGTAATAATATTTCACGATATTACGATTTTTACTGTATTTATTTTTTTTGTCAAATAAGTGCTGCATTGTTAAGCATAAGAGACTTTATTTTTTAAATTTAATTTTTTAGTTTAATTTATTAAATTTTTATTTTTTTTTAAATCTTACAGAACCAAAACATTGCAAAAGTAGTTCATAGATTATTTTTTTTTATTAATTTATTTTTTCATACATCCATTTTTTTTTCCATTATTTCTGATTTATTTTACAATAATACAGCTGATATGTGATATGGTTTTGGTCCATGCAAAAAGGTAAGATGTTATTCTGTTCGCTCTTAAAGTAAACGTCTGGAAGACATTCCCGAGACCCGCCTGCTTGCACTCACAAAGACTGACAAAAACAACAAAGGAATACAGAAAATATTACAGGCAACTTTGTGGTACTTGGATGTTCTGAAGCGATCAAACGTAATGCTTGGCCTGAAAGCTGTGAGAAGCGCTCATCTAAAGTTACACTAAATAAAACGACTCCCACAGGCTGGCATTCAGCTCAGAGACATTAAAAGAGACTCCCGCAGTTCACTAGTTCAGACCTGACAACGAGACAAGTGGCCAATTTAAGAGCAAACCTGGCCTTAAAACTACAGATTTGATTTGGAGACCATCACAAGCCGGGAAACAGACTAAACGCGCCGCATAATTGCTTTTAGTTCTCCGGCTACTTGGCCATAAAATGTGGGGGCAAGAGCACGGGATACTTCATAAATCTGAATGTAGGTGAAAATTGGATTTAGGCCATAATCGCAGCCGGATCATTAAAAGAGCAGGCTATATGCATAGAGCGGAAGCTAATCACAGAAAACACAATGCATATGTGTCCCTGCAGCACAGAAACAGTCATCAGTAGCACAGGTATATTTGTAGCAATAGACAACAATACATTGTATGAGTCACAATTATACATTTCTCTTTTATGACAAAAATTATTAGGATATTAAGTAAAGATCATGTTCCATGAAGATATTTAGTAAATTTCCTACTGTAAATATATCAAAACTTAATTTTTGATTAGTAATATGCATTGCTAAGAACTTCATTTGAACAACTTTAAAGATGATTTTCTCAATATTTAGATTTTTTTGCTCCCTCAGATTCCAGATTTTCAAATAGTTGTATCTCAGACAAATATTGTCCTCCTAACAAACCACACATCAATGGAGAGATTATTTATTCAGCTTTCAGATGATGTATTAATTTCAATTTCAAAAATGTACCCTTATGACTGGTTCTGTGGTTCATGGTCACAGATACAGATTAAAGGAGGATTAAAACACCTCTGGAACCGGAGCATAAAGGAGTCTTAAAGAAACATCTTACAACACAGAAAGTAAAGATCTTGACTTGAATATAAAAAGGTTTTGAAATAACATGAGCTTCAACACAAGATGCACTTACTTGAGCAGCAGATTTAAGTATGTGTCAATTTAATGTGCCAAATAATTTTAAAAAGTAGTATTTAATTTCCTTTTTTTTTATTCATTATATATTTTATTTTTTTGTGCATTTTTTTTTAACTCAACAATTATGCTTCATCATTATAATACATTTCAACATTTTGATCAAGTTTATGCTTAAAAAAGAAACAAATACAGATTAAAACAGAATAGAAATTAATTGCTCAACGTTTCTGTAAGGGAGCATAAAAGCATCTTAAAGTAACAGTTCACCTAAAAATTTTAATTGTCATCACAAAACACAAAGATTAAACTTCTGACCCCAATATGTGTTTGAGTAAACATAAGATTCAACATCTTTAAAACAAGATGCATTTACCTGAGAAGCAGATTAGAAGATAGAAATGCATTAAAAACATTTGTTCGGCTTGTTTCTGGCACCTGAGCGTAAAAGCATCTTCAAGAAACGCTTCACACAAATATGAAAATCGTTGCATCACACAAAAGGTAAAAATCCTGTCTGAATATAATATTTGATAAGATTTATCGTGTTTAAAACAAGATGCATTTACTTGAGAAGCAGATTAGAGTTGCTTTCAGAACATAAACCTTGTGATTTGTTAGAAAACTGCTTATTATCGGTCAACACATGTCTGCGGTTTATGCATAAATAGACACAAATATAGTTTAAAAGATGACAGAAATGCAATTAAAAAATGTGTTGATGCATTTATATGGAACCTGAGCAGAATAGAGTCTTAAAGAAACAGTTAAAACAGTTGCATTTCTGGAACATGAGCATAAAAGCATCTTAAAGAAACGATGCACGCAAAGATGAAAATTGCATCAACACAAAAGGTAAAAATATGACGCGGGTTTGAAATGACAAACAGACTCAATCCTAAACTTTTCCAGAAGAGTCCAGTATTTAAAGGAGAAGCTCCAAATGCACTGAAACGACTTGCAGCTTTTTAAATATTCAATTATCTGTGCGAGGACGAGTGGATCAGCTCTATTCATCATTGATTGGGAGAGACAGACGCGGGATCGTTTTACTCCATTAGCAGCGGGGCCCTTTATTGTAAATGAGGGCCACAATTGTGCGATCTGTCACCGAAAGCATTGGAGCCGTCAGGAGAGAGAGGACTCAGATGTCACCAGCAGACGGAGCGGAGCCGTATCTCGCTCTCGAGGGGAAGGAAAGACATGTTTATGGTTTCTGAATCACCGACCATCCGCTTCGACATCACAGTGAGGAAACATCACGACTGACTGATATAAAGACACAAATGAAGACTCGTGCATGCATCATACTTGATGTTTCATTCAAATCACACTCTAGTAGTTTAATTGGTGTTTGGTTTATAACTTCAGTCACTGGTTGAACGATTTAAAATCTATTAACCTGGATTTTCACTTCATTCTGCAGTGGAGAAGATCTCCGTTTCTCAGAGTTTAATCATTTAGATCATTCAGTCCGTAAAGAGCTGTTAAAGACAGGGCCAAACCTCTTCCAGTGAGGCAAGTTTGAAAACACAAAACCACTTCAGAACCAACTTAAAATAAAACTAAAAAGTCTTTAATAGAAAGAAATAAGAAAGAAAGAAAGAAAGAATTTGGTTTATCAAATGAGAAAATTGGAAAGGTTATAGGGATTATTTTATTTTTGTATTTTATTGTATTTTTATGTATTTTATGTAATCTATCTATCTATCTATCTATCTATATATATACTATTTTATTTATTTATTTATTTTTATTTGATTTTTTTGCCCTGGGACTACAAATGAAAATTACACACTGGCTAAATCTGCCAATTTTACATTGATTTTATTTACTCAGATTATTTTTTTTTTTTTATCTGTATATTGTATTGTTTTTTGTTGTTGTTTTTTTTACTTTTTTATTTATTTTTACTTATTTTAATTTTTGTTCTACACGTTTGTACATGTATTAACTTTTTTTATTTTTATGTATTTTTATTTTTTACATATTATTTTTTTTTTACACATCTTTATTTTATTTTAATTTTTAATGCATTTATTTTGTTAATAATGTAAAGTTTTTTTTTTTTTTTTTACGTTTTATGCCTACGTATTATGCCTAATAATGCATGGTATAATCTAAAAGTTAACAAAAAAATTTACAAATTAAAGTATTATTTTTGCAAAAATCACATTCACATCTGGCTCCAGTTTTCACAACTCAATCAATTACTAATAGACAAAATCTTTTTCTTCTTACTGTATATTCACACCATATATTTATATTATATATTTGTGTGTGTGTGTGTGTGTGTGTGTGTGAACACACCCTTATTGAATAACTAGCTTCACTCAGAAGTACATCAGATCACAAAGTAAAACATGTTGAGCATTCAAAATAACACACAACACGTCATCAGTCCCTCGCCAGTAATCACACATCTGGAAAAGCCTGCTGAGAAATCTGATATACAACTAGAGAAACTATTATTATTAGGTATTTGGAGTCCTTTTGTTCTTGAAGTGGCTCAAAAACACTTATACAGACGAGAAACTCTTTGAATCTCAATCTGCTGCTCATCTGACAGAAACGAAGAGCTCAAACTCACAGTTATGATCAGGGTCTAACACACATCAAGCACACACCAGCCTGCTTTTTCTTACAAATAATGTCTGTTTTAAAGCACTTCTCACAAAACCACACAACATTTTCTCAGAGGAACAACACTGACCTCCAGTGGCTGCAGACAGACATTCACCAACACTTCTCAACAGCTTTAAAACAAAACGCTTACTTAAAAAGCAGATTTGTGGATGTATATATATATCACTGCTGTCAAATGATTAATTGTGATTTATTGCATCCAAAATAAAAGTTTTTGTTTACATAATATATGAGTGTGTACTGAGTATATTTATAATGTAAGCACATTTCTAAAATAAACTAGTCACTATGCAATTACTCAAATGGGAATGTAATATATGACATGCAATATAAAGCCCTATATTGAGTAGTATTGTCTTATATGTTAATTGTAAGGCCATAATTTAATAAGGCCAATTTTAACATAGACATAAGTTTATAATGTATGCACATTTTACTTTGGGAATTTTATATAATTATGTACATACAATGATTACTTTATATGGTATTTTATGCATGCCGCAACCATATTTGCCAACAATATGTATTTTATATATGCAACTTTATTAAAACAACATACAGTATATACAAAAATCTGTATGTTTATGCATATTTATTATTTTTTGCACAGTCTATTAAATACATTTAGATTGATCACAAATTCAAGACATGGGGGCAGAAAATGTATATTTTTATAGCATTTCAAATAGTTATTCAATTTCACACGAAGAGTGCCGGTTTTTCTCCAAAAATGGCCATGATTACAAATGTGATGTCGATTTTAAAGAAGTTAGTTAATTAAGATAGGTAATTTTAGACACTATATTTGCTGTTTTTGCACTATTTCGACTACAAAAATCAATCCAAACACAGTCACAGCACTGTTTTGTGTCTCTGAGCAACATGACGGTGATTCGTTCATGAATGAATCAACCGTTTAAATGAATCGGTTCAATCGTAATGACTCACTTATTAACAGTGACTTGCTGCCACCTACTGGCGGTTTTAATTTCACATTTAAAGTATCTATTCAGTGTTTTATGTAAACACGTCTAAATGCCTCTTCAGACGCAGCTTCTGTGTTTCCTCTGCATTGTGAAGATGAATTTTGTTGATACTGATTTAATTTGCTCAGTAACAGCCCGAATGTCTTATCATTCTAATTCACTAATTAAATGTAAGAATTTAACTCAAAACATAATGCACACTTTTAGAAAACAAAATGGCTTTATAAAAGTAAAAATGCCCATAAAAGGTAAAAAATCAATTTAATCATTTCTAACAGTGTGAACTGACCAGCACACAGAGTATATAAAGAATATCAGAAACTGTAGGAGTTAGTTTAAGATACCAGCACACTAACACACTCAGCAAAATATCGTCTAATAACCATTATCGATAAAATCCCATTCATGTTTTTGGCAGTATGTCACACCGCGAGGTCTGTGCACGTACCAGTTTGTTCTCCTGCATGTAGATCCTCTGTAGCTTGCTGCATCCCTGCGCCAGCGCCACCAGACCCTCGTCACTGATGCTGTAGCACTGGCCAAAATGCACGTCCTTCAGCTCTTTGCAGTGCTCACCCAGCTGCACAAAACACACAAACATGCATCCAGTTCAGTACAGCCATGTGACTGCATACAGAAGAGATTCTCAAAGTTATTCTGCCAGCTGAACCCCTTCAAGCTTCAGGACTAGATAAAATAATTTAATAGATCAAACAAGTCCCTCAAGATTCGAACTAGTGCTGTCAATCCATTCATCGCATCCAAAATAAAAGTTTTTGTTTATATTATACGTGTACTGTGTATATTTATTATGTATATATAAATACACACACATACAGAATATATTTTGAAAATATTTACATGCATATATTTTTATTTGTATAATTTATATGATATAACATTCTTCTTAAATATATACATGCATGTGTGTGCATTTATATATTCATAATACATATACACAGTACACACACACATGACCGTGGAGCACAAAACCAGTCATAAGGGTCTGTTTTTGAAAACTGAGATGTATACATCACCTGAAAGCTGAATAAATAATCTCTTCATTGATGTGTGGTTTGTTAGGAGGACAATATTTGTCTGAGATACAACTATTTGAAAATCTGGAATCTGAGGGTGCAAAAAAATCTAAATATTGAGAAAATCATCTTTAAAGTTGTTCAAATGAAGTTCTTAGCAATGCATATTACTAATCAAAAATTAAGTTTTGATATATTTACAGTAGGAGATTTACTAAATATCTTCATGAAACATGATCTTTACTTAATATCCTAATGATTTTTGGCATAAAAGAAAAATCTATAATTTTGACCCATACAATGTATTGTTAGCTTTTAATTTTATTTTTTAATTTTAATAACTTCGCAACACATTGGTATGTTGATGGTTCTCTTACACCTTTGCCAAAGTCAAAAGTAAAATTCAAGCATTTTTACAGTGCACTTTCATGCAACTAACAGTTGTGTTAAATTACATATTAGTATAGATACATATTTTTCTCCACATTAAATCAGATGTTGCATATGCAGATCTGAACAGTTTTGCTCAGATATATTTTTTTTAAATATACATTATGCAATATTAATTACTAATTATATAACATAGTAAAAATAATTTAACAGATTATTCTGTATTCTATTGCAAGTATTCTGTAATTAGAGCCAAGCTATATAAAGTGCAAGAATCCTAACCCTATTATCCTATGTTATCTAAAACACACACTGTTTAGTCAGAGAATTGAATTTTTATTATGAAAGCAATGCAATTCACTTTTCAAACCTTGAATATATGGAAATCCAAGCCTTTTCAAGAATTCCCAGCACCTGTATGAACCCTGGTTAGTTAATAATTAATTACATGCGGGTAAACAAATAAAATATTTATTTTGAATGATTTATTTTGTTTTGATTTTTAATATTTGTAAAATATTTTTATAACTACTTTTTTTTATTTTTAAAACTATATTTTATTTTAAATATTTTATTATTTTATTTTCCATTTTAAATATTTAAAAAATATTTTTTACTCTTATTTCAAATATGTTTATTTTACTTTCATTTGGCAAATATTTTTAAATTTAATTTTTTATCATAAAATATTATGAGGTTTATTTTATTTTTAAATAATTTAAAATATCTGTTAAATAAATAGAATTAATAAATATATATATATATATATATATATATATATATATATATATATATATATATATATATATATATATTTGTTTTTTTTTTTGTTTGTTTTTTTTTATAGTTATGAAATTGAATTAAATTATACATACCATGATTTGATATTTGGTCATAAATCAAAAAAACTTGAAATGTCGCATAAAACATGGACGGAAGCGGTGCTTTATTCGCAAATGTGTTCAGGAGAACAAAATCTTCACTTCCTAGGAAAAAGCATCATAATATAATATAATAAAATAATTAAAAGTGGCTGCAACCAAGGAAGCATGTGACTCTTTTTCCCACATTGTAAGATTTAATTTGCATCTCAGAGTTTCCATCTAGTGTTTTTATCGCTATATACCAAAATTTCCAATTGGGTCAAGTGATTTTATATTTATAGAAAGCTCATTAAATGTAAATAGAGTGTCTACTTTTAAGGTTTCAAATAAGTTTTTGGAGAATAAAATGTCAATTTTTTTTTACAATATTTATGTAACAATTCAAACAAGAACGTTATTAATTATTGTACATATCAAAATAAATAAAAGAATAAGAGAGCAACATTTAAAAAATGTAAAATTACAAATAATTAGTATTTGGGGTGAACGTAATTAGTCTTTTAATATGTCATAAATTGATTTTTGTTGTAAATACGCCTGACAAGATAGACATTTTAGTGTCTCTTCTGTAAATCAGGGAAAAATTTATCATACTTATTTTTTGCACAGAAAAACTAAAACAAAATTGCAATTAAATTAAAAGGAAAACTTTTTCATTTTTTTGTGGAAAACAACAACAATTTAAAGCAGTATTTCACTTATTTTTTTATGCTTAAACCCACACATATTTATCCCATGCATCAATCAAGTGCGTTTGGAGCAGCTCACCAGTTTGAGAGCGTGGTCAGTGAGTTTGTCCTGGTTGCCGGCGTGCACTTTCTGCAGGAGCGGGCAGTGGATGGCCACGGTGCACAGAGACACGTCGCTGAGCTGCTTACAGCGGTACGCCGTGTATTTGATCAGACCGGGACAGTGAGACGCCAGAGAGCAAACGCCCTGATCCTGAACGTTACGGCAGTCAGAGATGTTGATCTCAGTGACGTTCTGCCTCCGGGACGCGATCTTCACCAGGAGATCGTCTTTAACCTGACAACACATCAATCTCACTTTAATATTATTACACACTGTTCAATCCCACCGGTCACAAGGCTTTCACTTATAAAGCTCTGATATAAAATGTTACTGGCTGGTGTTTTAAAGCATTCTCTGCAAATATGAAGGGACTCAGTTACATATGTGCAGTTTGTCATGTTTTGTGCAAACGGTGACCAGGGCAGTTTATTATATTCCTGTTTGCATCATGAGATGATGATGGATGCATCAAAGCTCCAAAACAAAAGGCTAGTAATATATGTTAAAGATTTTTGGTATGTTATCTTTAAGCTGCCATGTGAATCTACATATACTGAGTTTTGTTGAGTGTGGTCATAGAATGAGTAAACATGTTGATGGTCACAATAGTGACCGCTGGGATAATATTTATTTATTTTTTTGTGTCTTAGTATACCTATTCAGTGTTGTATAAGGTTTAATGTAGTGATAGTAACCTTAGAATGTTTTGAAACAGTTAACAATGGGTTAATAACTGGGCTGAGATATATAAAAATGTTGATGATTGCAGAAATAATTTAATTTCCGTATACACATTATCCCACCGGTCACAATTGTGACCAACCATAAAACACACACTTTTCCATAAAAATATAAAATAAATAAATAATTGATTATTTCAAGGTGTTACTAATGAGTGATCATTTTTTATATTTTCATGTTTGAGAAAATTTGGGGATTAAATGCGCTGACATTTAATTTCTCATTTTATTTTTAGTTTTTGTTTTGTTTTGTGATTGTGATGTTTAGTGATTTTTGCTTTTGTCATTTTTATTAGCTTTTTTATACATTTCTATTCAGCTTAGGTTTTTATTTCAGTTTTAGTAATATTTATACTTGCACTTACCGTAAATTTCAGTTAGCTGCCAAGGCAACATTAGTAATTTTTAGCTAATATTTTTATTTTATTTCAGCTTTAATTAAAACCTGAAAATTATTGTATTCGTTTTAGCAAACAATAACTTAAAACTTAAAATAAAATTGCTGCCATTATACAAATGTATAAAAATGCAACAAAGCTTTCAGCTACAGTTCATAAAAAAAAATAAAAACATGCACAAAAAAATTTATTTGGTAAATCGTTATTAGGGCTGCATGACTTGGGGGGGGGGGTCTAATTGCATTAATTTCTGATGCAATTTCTTTTTTGCGATTTTGTGAATTTTTGCGATTTAAATTGCTTTTTTTTTTTTTTTTGATCCAGGTTTGCTAAACTTGTTTGTAGGGCTGCACAATTTGGCCAAAATAATAATTATTTCTTATAATAATATCTAAATAAACAAAACTAAAAAAATACTATTGTAATATTTCAGCATAAAATACAAACTAATTGAGTATTTAAGAAATATAATACTAATAAAAATAATTGTATTTTACATTACAACTGTAAAATTACTATTCTAATATTTATTTTTCAAATATTAAACCACTGAACTTTTATTTTGACTGAAAACTGCAGGAAGCCTATGAAACTTTTTTTTGTTGTTTTTTTGATAATTGCTTCTTTTATTATCAGTTTGGGAACACGGTTGGTACACGATTTTGCTTTTCTTTAATTATCTTGATCTTGCAGCCCTAACAGTCACGCACACAAATAATTCTATAACTGAAGTAGTTTTATAGATGAATTAGAATAAGCACAAACCTGCTGGAGGCCGCTGAGATCGATCTGTTTCCAGAACTGGAAGTCTAAGCAGAGATCGCGCCAGTATTTACAGACCAGAGACGCACCCAGACATCTCTCCTTCACCGACAGATGAGAAAACACCTGAGAACACATGACACACGCGTTCATCGACTCTTCATCACTTCAAATACGTGAATGGATCAAGATCTGTACTGTAATTAGACAGTCATTTTAATTAAACAATATTTAATCTCAGTATTCAAGCTGCAGGTTTGAGATGATGCTCAATGCAGATCATTTGGTATCGTGTTGGTCACCAGTCCATAATCCATAATAACACTTCCTCCAGTAAAAAATCTGCTGTTGTCTCTCACATCAGAATCCTGACACATATTTGTTTAGAGCTGTTTAAACGCTGCTTGATCTGTGCAGATTTCTCTCCTGATTCACACCAGAACACTTTTTCACTGGAGGAAGTGTTATTATGGATTATAGACTCTATGTATTTGAGTTAAAAACGTCTTAATGCTGGATTTGTTTCATCTTTTGTCTTCTCCAGATGTTCACTGATGGACTGGAGTGCTGTGGATTACTTGTGGATTATTGTGATGTTTTTATCAGCTGTTTGGACTCTCATTCTGACGGCACCCATTCACTGCAGAGCATCCATTGCTGAGACACTGATGCAATGCTACATTTCTACAAACCTGATGAAGACACAAACTCATCCTAATGTTGGATGGCATGAGTTAAACAGACCTTGAGCAGTATAGAGGAGGGCAGCTGGTTAATGTCTGTATTTTCAGCGCTCTTCGTCTCCTCCGAGCTCTCGTTTTGAGACGGCTGACAGCAGCAGGAGGAGGAAGAAGTCGAGGCACTGCTTGCATCTGTATGCCGCCCCACGCCGGAGCCGTCCTCCTCCGAAGGAGAGGAAGAGGAGGAGGATGAAGGCAGCGAAGAGAGGAGGCACCGGCTGTCTCCTCGCTCCTCTCCGTTCTCCATGGCCTCCTGGAAGGCACAGCGAGGCTGCTTGCGGGGAGTACACCGCTGCAGCTCAGCACATTTACGCTTGCACACCATTTCCGAATAGTCAGGGACGACGGCAGAGAACAGCGCCGGGGGCCCGATCAGCTTGGAGAGCAGACTCCGACCCTGGCCCTCCCAAACGGCCAGCTCTCCAGGAGAGAGGAGGAACCTGGCGCACTCCTCGGGCGAGTTCAACGAAACGCAGCGCTCGGCGAGTTTGGACACCGCCGCGCTCTCGAAGGGCCAATCGTCCTCGACGCTCCCGCTGGGGCCGTGCACGATGAAGCACAGCATACAGGGACCCTGAAGGAAGCAGTTCCTCCTTTTCTTCTTCTTGCGCAGCTTCCGTGATTTCTTCTTCAGACCGTAACCATTTTTGGAGAGAAAATGGCCCATATAGATGATTCACGGTGACTCTGGGAACGAGAGAGCAGCAAAGGAAAATGAGACTGTCACCGTATACAAGAATATTCACAAGTTTTCACTGCATTTTTGTTATGTAAAACAATTCAAATAGCAGCGGCTTTAACAGTAAAAGATCTGGTACTAGCGTATGTAAGGAGTGAAATTATTTCCTTATGAAATGAATTCTTTGTGAAGCCAGACTTTCAGGAACTCTCGCAATGCAAATGCAGATGCACCAAAACAATGGGCTTTGATCTCCTCGTGGAGCCAAACAAACAGATAGGAAGATCTGGAAGAAAGACCATTTGCTCTTTGGTACCTTCACCCCTCCTTTCCCCCAGGGCACATGGTCCAGGCATCTAAAAGTTGTTACGCTCACATAAAACATTTACTATATCTTCAGGATTCATGCTTGTAAACTTTTCATGTTTGGTATCATTTTAAAGGTCTCTGTGCGATTGGTAAAATGGTCTCAATTTCAAAGTAGTCATTTATATTATGAGAAAGATTGAAAACTTTTGTAGAATTGTGTTCTGCTGAGGAGGGTGTGTGTCCCCCTTTAGGGGTCTGTGAGAATGATTATCTCCAGCCAGGTGTGACCCTGATGTGACCACAGTACCCTAAAAAAACCAAAAGGTCTTTTATGTTTTTACAACTGATTTGAAGATTATTTGTTATCTGGTCTGAGTATTTAAGGGAAGTGATAAAACACTACTGGGCGATTCTGTTGCCAGAAAGCCCGTAGTGTGGAGTGTATTTCATATGCTCCATACTATGTATCTTCCTGAAGTCAGGAATACTATTATGTAATTGTGTTAAACACATTGTGCCTACAGAGCACACTGTATAGTTGTTTGTGCTACTACATGTACACATTGGCTAGTTAAGTTTATTCTCTAAAACACCTGAGTGCTTTGCTATGCATTTTAGACCATGTGTCTTAAATTAGGATAACTGTTACATGTGTGACTATGTTAAATTTGTGTGCCTCCTGCGTGGATCACTTGCCCGTTCCCAATATGGCTACAGTGTCTTTGTGCAGGAGCAAAGTTGCAACACAACTACAATGTGATTTACAATTACACTATCCTTTCTAAATTGGCTTCTAATTGTTTTCATTATGTAATTGGCATGATACAATTTTACCTGACTGATAATAAATTGTTATATTTGATTTATTCTGCATTATTCTTAATTCATTATTACTAGTAGATTAAAGCGAAGGTATTACCTCAAATCTGTGTTCAGGATTGTTCATACGAAAGGTTTAATAGATGGAGCATGGGGCACATCAATTCAGTCTATTTCGATTTCTGACTATCACTGTCTTAAATACGTTGCAGTTTTTGTAAATATATAAAAACTATACTTTTTGTACGAGTAAGCAGGGCGCGACCGACTTAAAGGTAGATATTTACCCTGCATCCAATGTTTAAGATCAGACTGACGAGTTTGTGTTCGGGAAGAGCGTTCAATCGGCCGAAATGTTACTTCTAAAGCGATACCGGGTCTGCAATGAACGAATAATTGAAAGTATGGGATTTTCAGAATACTCAAATATCTAAATTAATAAACAATCGATATCTGTGATCAGCTCTTGATAGAAATATTGCCTAAATTTAATGATCACGTGAAATTGGAGTCAGATTAAACATGGAGCTAGACTAAAATTCAAACTAAATCCTGATAAATTCAGAAGCGCAAATAAAAGACCGAATACGCATTAAACCTTCGGCCAGGCCGCTGGATTCCGCTTTTTGGGCTGGCGGGTGGATCCTTACACGTAACATGACATGCAGACAAAAATCTGTGTCCCTGCAGCACAGAAGCAGTCATCAGTAGCACAGGTATATTAGTAGCAATAGACAACAATACATTGTATGAGTCACAATTATACATTTCTCATTATGCCAAAAATCATTAGGATATTAAGTAAAGATCATGTTCCATGAAGATATTTTGTAAATTTCCTACCGTAAATATATCAAAACTTAATTTTTGATTAGTAATATGCATTGCTAAGAACTTCATTTGAACAACTTTAAAGATGATTTTCTCAATATTTAGATTTTTTTGCTCCCTCAGATTCCAGATTTTCAAATAGTTGTATCTCAGACAAATATTGTCCTCCTAACAAACCACACATCAATGGAGAGATTATTTATTCAGCTTTCAGATTATTTATAAATCTCAATTTTAAGCATACTGACCCTTATGACTGGTTTTGTGCTCCAAAGCCACATATTTATCGTTGCCTAGAATTAAGAATTTGTTCCCACAACTTATTAATTTGCTCTCTCGTTATAGTAAATCATGGCTAGGTTGCACTAATATGATTTATTTGAAACATAGCCATAATTTACTAGAACAAGCGAACAAATTAGCACGATGTGGCCTCGATTTATTAAAATGAGTGAACAAATTAGCACAAACAAGGGAATTAATTAGTACAACACAACCTAAATTTACTAAAAACGAAGGAACAAATTAGTACAATGTCACTGCAATTTATTAAAAGTAAAACATTTTACTAAAACAACATAAATTACTAAAGCGAGGGAACAAATCTGTATAACATACAATATTTAAAAACTTTCCTATAACGTTTAATGTTCAGAAACACTATAAGTGTTAATAGGTTCACAGAACGTAACATTGTAACATTTAAAATATTGATCAGCACAACATGTCAACTTCTGACTCGATCATCCAGTGGAGCGAGTTGGGGGCGGGGCTATCTGTTTGAGCGACCAATGGCAGACAGGAGGCGTGTTTGGGAAACATGTTTGACAACAGTCATTATTTTTGCAGATCAGTCTGATGACAGAAATGACAGACGATATATTTAGGGTATTACTATGCCATAAGTATTCATATTATATGTAGAAAGCGCTGATCGTATTTGTTTCTTTTCTCCGTTTTGTTTGGCTCTGGTTTATTTTTTGTGTTGTTGTTTAAACTAACTAGACACTTGATCCAGTGGTGTCTTTCCAATTATTTTATAAACTGCACCAGCATGAGGCATAGCAAGATCAATACTGAATGTCCATCTACTAAGTTAACAAATATATTCATTCGTACTATGGTCTATATATCTATACCATAACTGTGCATGTTTTCACCACAGCACTTTTTGCATTAGAAACTGAGTATTTAGGATAGCATGGCTGCATTATATGTCTCAGATATGATGTGTAATGTGTTAGTGAAGCTCTGTGCTGCTGTTAAATCTCAGCAGGAACCGTACAAACATCCACAAACACTGCTGTCACTGTTTACACACGAGCCGCTGAGTGTTGTTGTGTTTCATTGAGTGATAGCGGCGGACGACGCCATTAAAGTCCCTCGTGAGAAAAGAAGCAACAGCGAATATCTGTCATAATAAAACCTGCCAATCCTCACCAGCTCACGCGACCCTCAGCACCTCCTTCTCGCGCTCGCATAATCCGCGCGACACACAAACAGAAGCGAACGCACCGCAAACGCGCGCTCGCCGTGTCAAGCTGCTACAATGTTTCAAAACACTTCCGGATTTCAAATAACAGCGGAAATCCCGCCCACGGCTCGAGATGAGAGCGGGCGTTCATTGGCCAGATTATCTGTCTGTGAGGACACGATAGCCAATTATTTGTGATTTAAAGGGAACTCTTTAAATAGGGCTTTAACAGGACGGACTGTAAACCACACGTTCCTTTTTAACATCAACACTTAAGAATTCTGAAAGCGGGTTTGTTTTGGACATCGGCAAACTTTCGTAAAAGAGTGTTTATGAATCTGTCCAAATCATCTACACCCCTTCCAGCCAAAAAAAAAAAAAAAAAGCACGCGTTCTTGAGCGTCGTGAGTTAAGATTCATTTTAGCGAGTCGGTTCGGATGATTCATTCCAATGAAGCGCGATACAATGTGCATGAAGTATCATATAAATTGTTCCTAATATTGTTATCACCCCTCAGTTGTACTTGTGAGAAATCCATCAGTTTACAAGTCAAATCAGAATTAATTCTATGGTGTTTTTTTTTTCTTGTGCGTTCAGCGAGTCGGTTCAGAAGCTTAATTTCAATGAATCACGATCCAATTATTTTATGACGTCAGTCAAGCGTAAAGATAACATTTTTTTTTCTTTTACAGGTGTAATAATTTTAATTATTCACAATATTGTTTTTACAAGTAAAGTTCATTTTTTGAATGGTGCTTTCTTTTCCTTTTTTATTTATTTATTGAACAGTAACATTAAAGCAAAAAGCAGAGACAAGAAAGAAAAGAAAGGGAAAAAATATAAAAATACATAGAGACAGATAGGCCTTTATTGCCGGGGTAACAAAAAACAACAACAAAGTAAAAAAAAATACATCTCAAAAGGACACAAATGTTGAATAAAGAGATACAGTTATTATTGCTTTTGGATTAATAGAATGTTGAATAGTTTTCATATATAAATCAACTTTGTATAAAGAAAAGAGAGGTTTGGAGAAAGGAATGGAGCTTTCTTGCGCGTTTCTTTTAGCGAGTCGGTTCGAATGATTCATTCCAATGAACTACGATACAGTTCTTTCAAGACGTCGCTCAAACATAAAGATTACATTTTATTATGTTACCAGTGTCAGTAATAATAAGCTTAATTAGTTCTCATTATTGTTACCACCTCGCAACTATACTTGTGGAAAAGTCTTTAGCTGCCTAAAGTCAAGTCAAATTCGCTTTTTGTGTGTGTGCGCGGTCTTTTTAGAGTCGGTTCGTATGATTCATTCGTTCCAATAAACCGCGAAACAATTGTCATTATCCAAAAATAGCCTAATAATTGTTATTATTACCACCTAGCAATTTTACTTGCGAAAAAAGGAAATGATTCAGAAAGTCATAATTATTTATATAGCGTTCAATTTAACGAATCGGTTCGGATGATTCATTCCGGCAGTGAACCACGACATAATTATTTTTAAACGAATATACATAACAGATATGAGAATTTGTTATTACTATGTTCCCAGTGTCCAGGAATAATATTATTACCTATTCTCAAGCAGAAATAAAGTCATAAATCCCTGTCTATGGGCGGATCGGATCCAGCAGGAATGGGCGGAAACTTCCTAAAATAACTATTGGAAGAGTGAACGCAATGGCTGCCGTTCTCCCGATAACGCGACAGATCGCGCGCTCCGTTCAGGAGAACAGACGCGCCTCACACGATCTCTGCATCGCTGAGGTCAAGGACTGTCTGATATTTGATCGACACGGTGTCTGTAAAACCTTCAGCAGTTTGTTTCAACACAACAAAGCCATCATTGTGTTCGTGAGGGTAAGAGAGGCTTTGAAACGCTTTCTGGTGCACACTACAGTTCCAGCAGATCATCTGGACTTTGCGTGACCTTTTGCCATAAAGTTTGCCTTTTCATTTTATTATGTGATGTAATGTTATTTTCTGTGTGTGATCTCATATTCAAGTTTGTGATCATCATGCATGATTTTAATTTTGACCTTTAGAGTAAAAAAGTATCAAAAAGTTAAAAAAAAAAAAAAAAAACAACAGAGACTCTGTGACCTATTTATATCTAATGCTTCATGATTTTTAATATGTTTTGGTTTAATTATGTTTTGTTTTTTATCCAGTGTTTGGTCAGCTATGCTTTTCTTGTACACTGCAAGCAATATTCTTCAAAACAAGACGCCTATATTATGTCTATTCCAGATAATAATATTGTTTTCTCTTCTTATACTTATTTTTTAGTTTTATTTTATTCTATTTTATTCCTATTCTATCGCATGCTGCATACAATGTTTTTTGTGTGTGTGGTTTATTTATATTTATGCATGTGTATTTTCTTCACATCTTATTTTTATTATCTGTGTTGTTGTTGTTGTTGTTGTGCACAGGAAGCTTGTGACACTAAAACAAATTCCTTGTATGTGTAAACATACTTGGCAATAAAGCTCTTTCTGACTTCTGATATTTTACAGAACTTCTTGTGCTACACATGCAAAGAATATGTGGAGGATTTGGGCAAAATACCTCGGCAAATGTTGCAGGTGAAGGGATGATATTAGGAAATGTTATTAAACAGTTTTGTCAGTAATATTTGGTTGAATATTTTAATATGAAGTCAGAATATGTTCAATGTATGTGAA
Source organism: allo-octoploid hybrid of Carassius auratus x Cyprinus carpio (assembly GCA_024542945.1). Lineage (NCBI taxonomy): Eukaryota > Metazoa > Chordata > Actinopteri > Cypriniformes > allo-octoploid hybrid of Carassius auratus x Cyprinus carpio. Next base: position 174,768 of record JANHFF010000295.1, on the reverse strand, counting down.
AAGAACAACATCTTTTTTCCCCTTCTCTCACAAATGTAGGAATCGAATGTCAGATTAGTAGTGATTGGACAGTCCTCGTGGGGTCATATAGAGGTAGGATGGGTTTATTAATATACAGTTCAAATATGAAAGGCTTGAAAACTTCGTTGCTTATGGAAGTCTGTTTTCATAATGGCATGAAAATAATACATTTTTAGTTAACGGTTCATACTTTTTTTCCTCACAATTCTTAATTTTCTTTAATCTTGCAGTTTTGTTTTTTCTTGATGAATCAAAAACTGAAAAAAAAAAAGGTAAAGTTTACACAAAGTTTCAGTGGTTCTTAGTCTTTATATTTAATATAAGGCATATGTTTTTTTTTTTTTTTTAATGCATTTAATGTATAATTTCAAAAAGGCATTTGCAGTGGGTTTGTAAAAGCTTCTGTCATTGCATGTTTGAGCTGAGTTTGTGTTGTAGTAACACAGTTTTGACAGCAGGCGTTCCGAATGATTCAAAACAGAGAATCGTGTTGATTCAATTGATTCGAAGCTTCGAAAAGATTCGTTTCTGCAATGTATCACTACTTTTTTTTTCTCGCAATTCCTGTTTTACATCTCACAAATTTTTGCTTTTTATTTCAGAATTCTGAGTTTGCGTCTTGTGAGATGTAAACTAAGAATTGCGAGGAAAAATTCGCTATTACCTTTTCATTTTTTTAAAAAATCTAATTGCAGAAATGAGCTTCCATAGTTAACTTTTACCAGTTTGAAAAACATACGAGCAAGATAAATATAACATGCAACAGTGTGTCAAGAAGTTTTGATTCCAGCTAGTTCAAACTGAAGTCTGAGCAACTAAATTTGCGTTGTTCCAGACATTTTAGTAAAAGTGGTATTGCTTGGGGGGAAAAAATTAGACAAATTTATATTTTAGGCCATGCATCTGACTCAGTTTTCTAATCCAGTCTAGCACTAGAATGAATTGGAGTTGCACTAAAGTTGAGTGAGAACATTTTCAATGTTTGTTTATTTTCAGTAATGATTGTTTAATGATACAAAACTACTCAAGATTGTCTTGTATTCTGTGATCTCTTTATGTTGTAGGCTTTCTGCTCGCTGACAGGCTATTCTCACGAAATATATGTTGATCCCGAGAGACAAATTTACAAAAAACTTGGAATGAGAAGAGGAGAGACGTACATGGAGACACGTAAGCGGCTTGATTTTGTCAGTACTTGTGTTTTAAATGTCAACTATAGCTGCTGTGGAGCAAGAGTGCGATTTTTGTAGAATTCAGTAATGTTTTTAGACATTAAATGACATCTTAAATTGACTGCTTTAAATAGATGCATGAAAATAAAAGCTTATTTTGTCATTGTATACACTTCTCCCTGCTTTTGTTTGGAAGTGAATGCCAAAGAATGGTGTGTTTGATTGAATGTGCGTTTGCAGCTTCCAGCAGTCCTCATGTGAAATCCGGAGTACTGGTCGGGAGTCTGAGGAGCATGTGGCGAGCCATGACCAGCCCTGCGTTTGACTTCCAGGGAGATCCGCTGCAGCAAGGCGGAGCTCTGATCGTAGGCCCAGGTCACACGCTTTCTGATTCTGCTTTCGTTTCTATATCCTCACTTGATCTAAACATTCTGTGTTTTATTCTTCAGCTCCACAGGTTCATTTTGCCCATTTTGACATGAACCGGCTGGACCACATGCCCATCAACTGGTTGCTTCAGTTAGCAGGCCTCCAAACGCTGGACTTCAGCGAGTCGCACAAAATCATTGATATCTGAAGGGAAAGGGAGCTGTTAAGACATGACGGAGCTGCGCTCGATGCTTGTAGATGTTATAATGCAATGCTTTGTTTGAACTCTATAATAGCGAACTATTGTTGTTGTATATAGTTTTTATATATTATTTATTTTTAATAGGAGCAAGCCATTCCACTGCTAGGGACCACTGATTATATTTGTTACATTACAAAAAAAAAAAAAAAGATATATTATAATGTTTTTTTTTTTTTTTTTTTTTTTTAAATCCTCCAAAACACATCATATTGAGTCGAGTATAAAACACTTGTTTTGGTGTAAATCTCATATAAACATGTCCAAGTTTTTTTTTTTTACATTGTGCATTGTTTTAATTAGTCTCATTATCATAATAGTCTGCAAAACAGTAAAAAAAAGTTTTATAATAAATATTTATATAAATTAAAGACTATACAACAAGTGGTGTAAATACTTTACAATTATTTTTATATTTTATTTATTTATTATTTATTTATTGGTCTTTTTTTGCATTACAGCCATTAGAATTGATATAGAAAACATTATCATTGTTGAGATATACTAGTACATGTTTGGTTGTGAATCTTATATATTCATTTATATAATTTAATTGGTTAATTTAAATGATAGAATCATTTATTTATAAAAAAAAAATACACAAATAAATAAAAATAAATCAAGAAATAAGGCATTTCGCAAAGAAAATAAACAATATTTTAGCACCATTAAGTTTTCTTTTTACATTGTTTAAATGATTCTTATTAATAAAATAGTTATTTTTACTGCAAAACAGTACATCTGCATAAATTATTACATTTAGTCATTCAGAACTATTACGATAATGCATATACACTTTACGATTTAAATATATTTTACATTACAGTAAAGTAAAACAGATGTGTTTTAAACATGAAAACATGATGCAAATAATCTTAAAAACAATTAGTTTCTCGTTTTTTTGGATTTCGCGAGCATGATTAAAAAAATGTGCAGGTGCCCGGATGTAGTGGCGCAGTGACGTCACTCGCAAGGCTTTTAGAAACTTACGTCACTGGCAGGACAACTGGCTCAAAGATACTTTGGTCTGCAGCGCATGGAGCCGTTAAAAGCCGGACTATGCGAACTAAAGCGCAAATCCTTTTTCTATCGCACGTTCGCGTCTGAAACGCCATTTTTTCGTGCGTAAGGAAGCATGAAGCGCAAGAGCGAGCGACGGAGCGAGTCGAGGAAGAGACTCCGCGCGTCTCTGAGGGAGCAGACGGAGTCCAAGAGCGACATTTACCTTCGTGTCACAGGTAAACAAACTACAGACGCGTCCGGAACGAGCTTAACGGGTTAAACCGCCGTGAAGAACCGCCATACAAGTCCTGTCAGGGGGAGTTTGGCGGGTTATAGAGCACTGGACGGTCACTTTAACACGAAACATGAGATCACATCACAAACTAAGTGCTGTTTATGTCGAGATTAGACTCTTGAATGGTATTATTAACTACTAATGGTGATTGTGTCTGTGTTGAGACGGAACGGGTTTCTTTGTTCTGTTCGCTGGATGTAAATCACTGAAAATGGATCAAAGCGTTCAGTCAGAGCAAAAAGAGATTCTATTGGCTGATCGGCGCTTCTCTCCTAGCAACGGCTTGGGCAGCGTGCCAATAAGAGTCGAATACTGCCTGCTGCCCGATTTAAATCCTGAAGGGTGGGGCTTAGTGTGATTGACGTGTCAGTGTTGTGACCGTCAGCCAATCAGAGGGCGGGAAAGAGTTTAACGTCGCGTTAGATTTAAACTCCGCTGAACTTAAATTCTGAAGGGAGGGGCTTAGTGTGATTGACGTGTCAGTGTTGTGACCGTCAGCCAATCAGGCTGTGGGAAAGAGTTTAACGTCGCGTTTGATTTAAACTGCGCTGAACTTTCTTCAGACTTCAGGCGAGAGAAACATCACCTGTGTCGTTATTTTATTTACGCAATTTAAACGGATGTATAGTTCTAATTTACATTTGTTTTTAAATACAGGTTTTATTGTATAAAACAGGTTCGGCAAACAAAAAATACTTTTATTATTATTATTATAATTTTTTTTTTTTTTTTTTTTTTTAGTAGTTCGATGCATTTCTTTTACTTGATTTCTTCGTAAATTGTCGACGGAAGTTAGATAGTTTTGTGTTGACTTTAGATTAGTGTTAAGTCTTTTAATTATCAAGCTAACTTAAACCAAGATCAAATAATGCTCCGGAACAACGCTACAATAGAAACGTGCGATCTGTCGAACTGCATCGAGTTCATTAAAGGTGAGTGTCATATTTCTGCGTTTTCTTCTTAATAGTGCACATGTTTTGTTGTCTCGCGGTTGGTCGGAGCACTCACTTCCGGTTCGCGGATTCAAATGCATGCACTCATACGTGTTTACATTCATATGAAGTACGTTCATTGTGAGAGATCACCGTGTAGTGTGTCTTCTTGTGTTTTGCAGATCAGCTGTATTTTGCTCTTCTTCATCAGAAGGTGAAGAGCACTCCTGACAGACACTGTTTCTGCATCGATGAAGAGCTTTCCTATGAGAAGTGAGAGTCTAACTGTGCTTTACTTCTGAAATACTGTCATTATGGCTCATGATTGGGGACATTAATACACTAAACACTATAAAGTGTCATATTTGATGCATGAAAGGCCTCTAAATGATCAACATCAAGCATCATTGGATTGCATTGCATTATATGTTTGGATCATTTCAATCTAGTCTTACTAAGTCACATTATTGGAGAGATAGAGTTGCATTTATATATATATAGCCTAAATGTTCAGTATTAAGTGTTTTCTTCCCAATAGGACAGTCTTTTAAATATGCATATGTTTTTATGGATCGTTCCAGACCTTTATCAATAACCTCTTTGATTTTTATATTTGAACAGCTTCTATGCGGACTTCGGCCCGCTCAACCTCGCCATGTTTTATCGCTTCTGTTGCAAACTCAACAAGAAGCTGAAGGTAATGACGCTTCGTTACACTGTTTTAATAAATACAGTCTTTGCATGCAAGCGCCGTGTGTTTATGTTTTTTATTATTTAACCCCTTAACTGTCACCGTCCCGTCTGTGGGACGCTTGGCACTCTTTTTTTTTTTTTGTCCTTTTTCTCTATAAAATCTTTTAGTAATCATCATAAATTATATATCATTTGAAAGCTTAGAAGCCCAAGATTCATTTTGAAATCGGACATTGCGTTACCATGGAAATGGTACTTTAAAATCTTATGGCGGTCTCCTCCCCCTTAGTGGGCGGAGTCAAGTGTCATATTACAAAATGCATTACAGTCTTTTAGAATCAAAACTTTTTATAATCTTGGCAGCAGACATCATTGGAAAGGTCTGAGTCTCAGGATTCCATATTTGGTTGTTATTTTAAAGTATTGAAGTAAAATTGACAGAGAAATCTAGAGAAAAATTAATTAAGCAAAATTCAAAGTAGTTTTGATGGCTCCCAGTGGCTGTTTGTGGTATGACGCCCTAAATACAATCTCACAGGAACCTCAGTTTTTTTTTTTCATATCAACTTCAAATTTGGAAAATAACTTATTTAGACACAAGGCTTTAATTTTTTACCAATTTTTGAGTAAAACCTGTTATGTAAAATATTTATAATAAATAAATAAATATAGCACATTTTATTTACAGTACATTTAAACTTCTATAACTTTTTGGTACTTTAATTAAAAAAAATAAAAATCCACTTTTGCCAGAATCTGCTAATTTTCTTTTTTAAAAAGAGACCAACCTTAGGTTTATATTCCAAAGTGTTCATAAATTACAACAATTTAAGTTTGGATAGTGCACTTTAATGACTATTTTAAAAAAATGGGGGGGGTGACACTTAAAGGGTTAAATGTTTGGTTTTGTATGCAAGATGTGTTTAATTGTTTGTGCTCTTCTTTATTCTAACAGTCTTGTGCTCTTGCAAAGAAGACGATTGTGTTTTATACCTGCGGTGACAGAAAGAAACAAGCCAATGCTGCGTATTTGATCGGCTCTTATGCTGTGAGTTTTCCCCTCCAGCTTTTTTTTAGCCTAAAGACGTCGCTTTCATGAAAGTGCATGAACCATTTCTAATGGTTCTGCATGTATATGCATGAGCTTTGCATCTAGTTAGGTGTGAAAAGAGTCACTCTTGCTTGTCCTCTTTTGTAGGTAATGCATCTACAGAAAACGCCAGAAGAAGCGTACAGCCTTCTGGTCTCCCAAAATGCGTCGTATCTTCCTTTTCGGTAATCGAAATGCATCCCCTACATGCATTTTATGACTTTTTTAAATGTTTAAATCAGAAGCAATCTCATTTTCCTGTTCATCTTTGATTTAATCTGTCATTGCATTCAACAGAGATGCATCTTTTGGAGCATGCATGTTCAATCTGAATATCCTCGACTGTCTGCTGGCCGTCCACAAGGTACTCCGGAGTCTCTCTGAAGGTTTATCTGGTGTGTTTGCCGATCCACTATTGCTTCTGATCGCTTGTTGTGTGTTTCAGGCTCTTCAGTTCGGCTGGCTTGATTTCTCAAAGTTTAACGTGGAGGAATATGAACATTATGAGGTGAGTTTTCCATGATATATACTTTTTTCTTGCTATTAAATGGACGTGGCCATTTGTAAACTCTATATATTATATATTTTAAGATATGCCAGAGCAAGATATTTTCAGTTGAGACATGCATTTAAGTCTGGGACTAGCTTTAAGCCTTTTTTTTGAAACCGGGGGAAGAGTTTAGCCACACACTGACAGACCCGATACTTTAATATCGTTTCCAGCGGGCCGAAAATGGAGATTTCAACTGGATAATTCCAGGGAAGTTTTTGGCTTTCAGCGGCCCTCATCCAAAGAGCAAGATTGAGAACGGTGCGTATGGTTTGGCTTGTTCACCCAATGCTCTCCAAAGCTGGAATTAAGGACAGATTTATATACACTCCTCCTTTTTTTTCCATCAGGATACCCTCTTCATGCCCCTGAAGCGTATTTCCCCTACTTCAGGAAGCACAACATCACCACCATCATCCGGCTCAACAAGAAGATGTACGACGCCAAGCGTTTCACAGACATGGGCTTCAAGCACCATGACCTGTTCTTTGTAGACGGCAGTACGCCCAACGACGCCATCGTCACCAAGTTCCTGAACATCTGCGAGAATGCTGACGGAGGCATTGCGGTCCACTGCAAAGGTTCGGGTTTTTCAAGCCTAAAATACTCACGTGACGAGCACAAAACCAGTCATAAGGGTCAGTCTTTTGATATTGAGATTTATACATCATCAATAAATAATCTTTCCATTGATGTGTGGTTTGTTAGGAGGACAATATTTGTCTGAGATACAACTATTTGAAAATCTGGAATCTGAGGGAGCAAAAAATCTAAATATTGAGAAAATCATCTTTAAAGTTGTTCAAATGAAGTTCTTAGCAATGCATATTACTAATCAAAAATTAAGTTTTGATATATTTACAGTAGGAAATTTACTAAATATCTTCATGGAACATGATCTTATCTTAATATCCTAATGATTTTTGGCATAAAAGAGAAATGTATAATTGTGACCCATACAATGTATTGTTGTCTATTGCTACAAATATACCTGTGCTACTGATGACTGCTTCTGTGCTGCAGGGACACATTTATCCAGCAAGCGATTCATCTACATGTGTTCTTGTAATCAATACAAAGTGCAACTAATATGCTCTTAGCTACTAATAAGATACCTGTTAATTCAAACTAGGGCTGTCAAGCAATTTAAATGTTTATTCTAATTAATTACATGATTAAGCTAATTAAACACACATCAATTTTGTCTGAGAAATTAATTACCGCCAAAAGATCATTTAAAGTCATTGTGTTGGATGAGAAAACATTCAATAGACATTACAAAAGCGTCAGAAAGAAATATTTTTATTCTACATTGTGTGTATATATATATATATATATATATATATATATATATATATATATATATATATAATATTAAATGGATTTTAACTAAGAGTACTGAAATATGAAAATAATATTTTAAAAAATAAAAAGCGTTGAATAATTAATTCAACAGATTCATTCAGAAGCAAATGACTCTTTATGAATGAGTCACTGAATCATTGACTCACTTGATTCATTCAGTTACAACTCACCGCTGTTTTTTTTTTTTTTTTGATCAGAGACGCTCAACAGTTCTGCTGTTGCTTTGATTGAAACCATTTACGTTTGCAAAATTAAGCAGAAATGGACAATGTTGACTGTTGTCTAAAATTTAACAGCATTAACTAATCACAGTATAATCACAGTTGCATTCGTGCAGATATTGGGGATAAACGGCACTCTTGCTGGTGTGATATTGCTAAACTATATCATATGATATAAATATCAGAGGCTTATTTATGTTTCGCGCTCATATCTTGAATTTTAGGCTTATATAACGACATTCTAATAGGCTTTATCCTGCATCATCAGAAACTGCATGACAGACATCCCCTTATAATTGTTGCATTAATTTTATTGCCTGATCCAGCAAATCCACCTCAGTTCATCAGTGGATGTGAGTCTTCCAGGTCCGGTTTTCGAGTGTCATGAAGTATTAACAGATCAAACCACGGTGTGTTTCAGCCGGTCTGGGCCGGACAGGGACACTGATTGGCTGTTACATGATGAAACACTTCAGACTGACTGCAGCCGAAGCCATCGCGTGGATCAGGATCTGCAGACCCGGTTCAGTCATCGGACCTCAGCAGAACTTCATCGACGAGTGAGTCTTATTCAGAGCGATGCTTCCGTGTGCAAATCTGCGTTAGTGACGGCCGATGTGGGCTTAAACATATATCACGATAAAACAATAAATGATATCTTAGGCTCATAAACATGCAAAAGTTGTTTCACACACGTGCTACTGTAGTGTATTTATTCAGACTGATTCTTTCCGCACCGTACAGTCCTAACCAAACCAGTTCCAGAGCAAAAACATCAGCGTGGGATTTTCTGATTTTTAGAAGCCCTGATGGTAATTAATGCATGCCTTGATGTAACAGAAAGCAGGCGAGTCTGTGGGAGGAAGGTGATGTGTACCGGCAACAAATAACTGAGCAGGAAAACGGCTCGGGTAAAGCGGCAGTGGCTGGGATCCTCTCTGGAGTGGAAGATATTTCCATTAATGGTACAAACAAGAACATTTCACAGAGGAAAACTCCTTCTGAAATGGTAAGTAAATCTATTTATTCTGGCACATCCCAGTTTGTGTGTCTGTTTTGCATAACAGTGTAAAGTTTAGTGCACTTTGCTGAATTATATGGCCCAGTGAGATAAGAAAAGATGCAAAGCGGATGCTGTTGTTACGGTTGTTAACCAGGGTGTGTTTTTCATTGGTTAGCACACTGAGGAAGAGGAAGAGGAGTGCGGAGGACTCACACAAGGTGATAAACTAAGAGCGCTGAAGAGTAAGAGGCAGTCCAGAGCATCCACAGGCTCAATATCGTAAGTTTTTCTCCGTTCCCTGTCCATCTTTATACATGCAGCCATCGGTACAAGTGCACTAGTGTGGAAGAAATCTGCTCCTGACTCTTAATGTCAGTCTGTGATTGATTTCAGGACACAGTCAATAAAGTCACATTTTTATCATGATTTCAGAATTTTATTTATTTTTGCAGTGATTTCAGAAAAATGCTTACTAGCTTTTATTTCACCTTCCCAAGTTTAAATAGTAATTCATTAGAGTTTTTAACCCAATTTTAAGCATATTAAAATAAACATTACAACAGTCTGCACCCCTGGTAGTAAAGTGCTGCAGTCTGCTGGGCTCGCTGTGGCCCGGCTGGTGTGTGTAATGGTAGCAGAATGACGGGGCGTGAGAGAGTCCTGTGACGCCATCGTGTGCGGATACGAGGCTGCCGCAAAGCTTCTTTTCATCTCGTGCCTTTTGTTTTCAACTTTTAGACTCAGTGTGCTTCCCCGGCCAAGCCAAGACTCTTTCTGGAAAGTGCATAGATTCAGACTCCTCACCTTTCAGTGTCAACTCACTTTTTGGAGATCAAAATAGGTCACCTGTGAGATTTGCTTGGATCCAATGAGAAAGTGTTTTTATTTGGGAGGGTCTTACGAGGGTAAATAAAGAACTGGGGCCGGTCGCATAAGCGGTTTAGACTAGTATTAAAAAGTTAGTCATCTAATTAATATATATATATATATATATATATATATATATATATATATATATATATATATATATATATATATATATATATATATATAATAATAATTTTTATTTATTTATTTATTTTTTTTTTCTTCGACTGGTCATAACTTTTTAAATTCAGTTATGAAAATTGTATTGGAAAAGTAAGACTGATTTTTTTCTTTGCAACTGCTAGTTGGTCAAACTAGTTCTTTACTTTAAAAATTATGTCTAAAAAGGGTTATATTTGATGTATTTGAGATCTGAGATGTGGGACCGGTGGAGAGAGAGAGAGAGAGGACAAACATTTTAGCTCAGCATTGCCGTCTAATCAGCTAATATTGTCTTAAACAGCCTGCATAGCACTTCATCTTTTATAACATGGGATTTTTACCAAATCTTGATTTTTTTTTTTTTTTTTTTTTTTTTGTAAAATGTTGCAACAAGATGGTAAATGTTGTGGGTGAATTTTTTTTTTTAATTATTATTTAATTTTTATTTTTTAAATGTGACCCTGGACCACAAACCAGTCATAAGGGTTAAAGTGTTGGAAATTGAGATTTATGCATCATCTGAAAGCTGAATAAATAATCTCTCCATTGATGTGTGGTTTGTTAGGAGGACAATATTTGTCTGAGATACAACTATTTGAAAATCTGGAATCTGAGGGAGCAAAAAAATCTAAATATTGAGAAAATCATCTTTAAAGTTGTTCAAATGAAGTTCTTAACAATGCATATTACTAATCAAAAATTAAGTTTTGATATATTTATGGTAGGAAATTTACTAAATATCTTCATGGAACATGATCTTTACTTAATATCCTAATGATTTTTGGCATAAAAGAGAAATCGATAATTTTGACCCATACAAATTTTTGGCTTTTGCTACAAATATACCCCAGCGACTTAAGACTGCTTTTGTGCTGCAGGGTCACATATAAGATAAAAAATCTTTTTAAAAATACCTTGAAGTAGCTACAAATGAACGAGTAAAGCAAATATCAATTCCATGTGGGGCATGCTCCCAATCTGTGCAGTGTTCTCTGATTTTTTTTTTTTTTTCCTCCTCACCTGTTTGCATCTCTGAAGGTGTGTTTATAGGCTCACAACAAAAGTCTCACCAAAACTGTTTTTTTTTTTCCAGTCAGATGCATGTAGAAATCCACCTTCATGTATGGTTTTCAGCCTTTTTTGTCTAAGAAACATGCATGATCTTGATCTCAAAGTAGATGTTCTTTTTTCACACAGTCTTTGCTTTGCACGGTTTTTTTGCATGGTGTGTGTGCTTGCTTTGTCATGCATGAAGTGTATTAACTGCTCTGTGTTGTTGTAACACACTGTGGTCATTTTGCTTTGATCGTCTTTTTCAGTTGCACCGCACACTGGATCTGATCTCAGACGGCGAATAGAGATTCAGTTTATAATTGGAAACCGTTTCTATCTAGTAGGCTTAAGCATTTACTCCCTATTTTGCACTATTGCAACACAGAGTCATGATCAAAAACCTGAGAAAGGTCCTTGAACCCTTATAATGCATTCAAATCTGATTTGACCTGGAAAAAATATCTTTAAAAAAAAAAATTTTTTTTAAGAAGGAATGCAACTTTGCAGATACTTTAAGACGCTAAAAGTACACATGTATTTTTTTCTGATTTTTACCAATATTTTGTATGAGATATAACCTTTAAAATAAAAATAAAAAAGTTACATATTTCATGTTCAGGTCATTTTGATCTGGGTATGTATGGAGTACCATTAGGTGTCAAAAATTATTTATGATGTTATGTTTCTAACACTTTTGTAAAATATATTTAGCTTTTACCCTAATATCTCTAATACTTCTGGGACTGAATTTTGTTGATAAGCATGAATATATACCTCTGTTGACGAATCATTTGCAGCTTGAAAAACTGATCACTTTCTTTTTTATATACAAGTAAAAGTTTATGTAAAATGAATTAATTTTGTTTGAAAGCAAAGTTTGAGTACTATTTGTTGTTTTGATATTTTGTTAGAAAGGTTTAAAAAAAATAGACTGTTTTTGAGCAATCATGAGTTTTAAATTTTAAAGATTTAATTAAATTCCACTCTTAATAAAAAAAATTTTTATAATAATAATAATAATAAATTCCATTCTTTGCAGTGGGGTTAATTCTGGTAATTCTCAGATTATATGTTCTTATAAATTTCACACAATGATATATTTACATAAAATTTCTCATCAATACTGAAAAGATAATAGATAATAATCTCGGTGTGAACAGGCAGAAGTGGAGTGAATGTGGATTTACACGCGCTACAGATCCATCCAGTGTGCGGCGGGAAAAGACGAGTCTCCTGTCTTCTTTCTTTGTTTTTGTTCTGAATTTCGCCCCTGTGTCTAGACGGCCGCTGGCCATGCTGCTCTCTGCTCTCTGTAGCGTTGTCTTCTGCTGGATGTTGTTTGGCTTCCCTTCCGTCCGTTACTGTATAGACGGGGTGGGATTGTAAATGCTTTCTCTTAACCCCGTCTCTGGACTGGAACGCTGTAAGTGTCTCCACGGATCATCCTTTATAATTATCACAGGCTTCTGAGATCAAGCAGCGTTTGATTCGTTTAAGACCATTTCAGGAAAGATGTGCTCTATTTACAGCATGATGTTGATTACCACAGAAAATAATTGACCCATAGTTTTCACAATTATAATAAAAGACTTGAAATAGAAGTGAATGTGGCCTTGCACTTTAAGGGTTTAAAAGCAGAAATGTCAAACTGTTTTTGTTAAAGCACTTAATAATTCTTCAGTTTAATGTACATACAGATGAGCTAGTTGGATATTAGCAAATTAATAAATTAATAGTTGTTTTTCACTATATATATATATATATATATACACACACACATTTTCAATTTAAAAATATATATTTGTTTATATTGGTTTTGCTTGTTTTTTGTTACTTTGCATTTATACTTTTTCTTTTATATTTAGAAATTATAAAATAACAATTATAAAAGCACGATTATAAAATATAAAATCATTAAGAAATCCGTTTTAGTCAGTGTCGCCCTATTTTATTTATTTATTTATTTATTTTTTTTATGAAGTAAAAAACACCATAAAGTGCTTTGCAAAAAAAAAAAAAATGTTCTTCAATTTGCGACTAAATCAAACAATCACTGAAGCTGTTGGTCAGTTTCATATAAGAATAATCATACATTTAATAAGAGTGCAATATATATATATATTTTCTAAATGCTGTAAAGATATATTGTTTGTTGTTAGTTTAATGCATTAACTGATGTTAAAAAATGAGATCTTATTGTGTTACCAAATATTTGCATAAAATGAATGAATATAAATTTAGTTTGTGTTGTCTTTTTAATTTCTGCTTTTAAGTTTTGTCTTCAAGTAATCGGTGTTTGAGTCGATTGTTTCCTGTGGAGATGAACATTACGACTCACACGCAGCTGTTAATATAATGTGTATTAAACCCAGAATATCCTTTAACTTCAGATCAGATTCATTTGTGAAGAGTTTAATCAGGGTGAACATGATTTGATCTCTCAGTCTCTCGGTGCATTAACCGCATTTTGCTCAAGCACTTGAGAATATGTCGTGTGTGTCATGCATTGATAATTGTATTTCGCTCTCCTTATCCGGCATTGCTTTATAACACTGCACACAATCCAATCATTAATTCAGTAAACAGATGCAGAGAATCTTGCACGTTATGTAACTGGATGATTTTCGATGTATGTTCATGTGTTTGCTGTCAGAGGACGATGATCAAGCTTTTTCTCTCTCTATCCAATCGTCTTATAAAGTTTGTCTGCTTCGTGTGGCTCATTTGAGGCTTTAAAGGATGATTTTTAATCAAATGCTACGCGTGTGAACAGACGTGATTGTAGTATCATGTGTAACGGGAGGGATGGCGAATCATTCTCAGCTTCTCTCTGCATGTGTGACACAGAGGCACCAACACGTCTCATGCATCAAAGGGTTTTTTGTCCTTTGTCCTTTTGCATGTTTTCATCACACTGAACTTTTATTTTTTCTTTATCTGCAGGTTAGAAGAAAATGCAATACACTCCAAATCAACATCAAGAGTGTTAAGGTAACTATTCGTTTTTTTTTTTTTTTTTATTTATTTTATATTTTTTAATGCACAAAGGTAACTTAAGTAAGAATTTTTTTTTCATGCACTTTTTTTATTTTGTCATATTTTGTATATTTTTCATAAAATGCATTATTTTATATAACGTGTGTGTGTGTGCATATGTATATATACAGTATAATTGATATAGTAATGATTTTATTTTATCATGCATGTTTATTTTATAATATATTTCTTACTCATTTTAGTATAAAATTTTGTATATTTTTCAAAGAAATTTTGTAATTTTATTTTAAAATTTATTTAATATTTTATGTATAATGTATATTTATGTGATTTTATTTGTATGATTTTATCTACATTAAATATTTTTCATTAATAATTTATATATTTTTTATTAAATTTAATTTGTTTGATACAAGATAGATAGATAAATATTAATGATTATCATTATTTTATTTTTTATTGTTTAACAGAATTATTCTGCAGTTATTTGTGCGGGATTGTAAGTCTATCAACAGTAAGTCTGTCATATAATCTGTAAAATATCTTCCGTGTAGCTCAGACAAAAGGAAAAGAACTCGGGCTTCCCTCGGATCCATCAGGACCACTAGGTAGGTGTTCCACAGAGTCTTTCAGCCTTTTGCATTAAAATCGCTAAAGCGACTTGAGCAAGTCTGACGTTCATGTTCACGCCTGACGTTTTCCTTTCACAGCCCTTTACATTCAAGGCTCGCTAAATCTTTAGGCAGCTTGCACGTAACGGCCTGTGAAAAGGATCAGGTGTTTTCTGGCTCAGTGGCCAACAGTAATTTCATCAAGCAGTCGAACTTAAAGCACTTAAGCCCAGTGAACAGTCAGCCGCACGCGGCCCAGAGATCACTGCAGCTCTATGGCCTCGGCTCAGTAAGTGTACAGCGGCCCTCGTGACCCGGGCTCTTTCCTGCATGACTCTGACGGGGAGAGCGGGCGTCTCTCGTCTTTGCTTGCACACTGTCCTCTGCTGATGGATGATTCACGTTAAAGACTCTTACAAGATCCCAGTCGCTCTCGGTCTGTGAGCGCGACTCTGAGCCGTTTACACCTGGTTGTAACGTGCGTCTCGTATGCATCAGATTTATCTGTGAATATAGTTAGGATTTACTTTAAAATCCTTGTTCCAGCATAGAATGTTGGAATGATGCATGTTCACCAAAGCTGCATTTATTTGATTAAAAATACAGTAAAAATGTGAAAAATTATTAGAATTTAAAATAAGTGTATTCTATGTGAATATCTGTTAAACTGTAATTTATTTCTGTGATGCGCAGCTGTATTTTCAGCATCATTACTCCAGTCTTCAGTGTCACATGATCTTCAGAAATCATTCTAATATGATGATTTGCTGCGCAAAAACATTTCTGATTATTATCAATGTTGAAAACAGTTGTGCTGCACGATATTTATGCGGAAACCATGATACATTTTTATTTTTCAGGATGCTTTCAAAAATAGAAAGTTCAGAAGAACAGCATTTATTTGAAATCTAAATCTTTTTTAACATTATAAATGTCATGTTCGATTAAATTTAATGCATTCTTGATTTTTTTTTTTTTTTTTTTAAGTATTTATCACGGTTTTCAACATTGATAATAATCAGAAATGTTTCTTGAGCAGTAAATCATCATATTAGAATGATTTCTGAAGATCATGTGACACTGAAGACTGGAGTAATGATGCTGAAAATACAGCTGCACATCACAGAAATAAATTACAGTTTAACACATATTCACTTAGAAAACAGCTATTTTAAATTCTAATAATATTTCACATTTTTACTGTATTTTTAATCAAATAAATGCAGCCTAGATGAGCAGAAGAGACTTCTAACGAGACGTGTGAACATCAGATGTGAACGTGCCTCTGTTCTGAAACAGTAACCGGATCAGAGACTAGTTTTAACAGGTTTTTATCTTTTCACTGCCTTGCCAACCCGTAATAGACCATCTCTGTCCCGAAGAAGGAAAGTGCTTCACACAATGCCATCGGTGCGCTTTCACAGACCATGGTATCAGATTTCCTCCTTCAGCTTCTTTCTGCTTTGTATGTATAAAGCGTTTCTCAGCATCTGTCTGAGTTTAGAGCATGTGCATGAGTGCTGCTCGTCGTTCTGCTCGTATGGCTTCGGTCTGTAATGTATTTGTTGTTTTACAGTAACTCGATGTCCAAAGCTCGGGCTCCTCTCCTCCGCTGAAACTGGATCCAGTACAGACCAGCATCACTCCAGTTTACTGCTTCATGGGTTTGTCTAAGTGATCTGCTACTATAAACCACATTCAGACTGTGTGTTGGGAAATCGGCAGATGTTAAGCATTTTTATTTGATCAAGAGAAAGCAATGCATTTTATTTTTTAAATCGGAGAGCTTTAAGCATATGTGAAGTTTGACTTTTTATGCCATTGTAAATATCATGAGTGTCAGAAGCTGTCTTTGCCATTATGCATTGTTACTAAATCTGTAATATTGTTTGTTTGTTTTTTTAAATACTGTATCTAGTACTTTATTAATACTTACAGAAATGTGAATCACACTGTGCTAATCATGACTGAAAGCTGTATATAGGCTGGAGTTTGATTTTTTTTTTATTAATTTTTTTTACTGTAAATAGTACTGCATACCTTTATTTTGATGACCAAATATAAATCATGATTATTTCACGTATATATATATATATGATAGGAAAGGTTTTGAGTCATATCCCTTTTAATAAATCCTTTCTGCTATTGCAAATGTTGAATGAATATCATTATATATTTGTTTATTCACATTTTGAAAGAAAATAATCATTTAACTTAAAATACCAAATCCTTTATTTTAATATTTATGAATTATGTGGGTTAACTTGGTGTGAGAGTTAATAAAACCATATATATGAGTAAAGAAAACAATAGCATATGAACTACTAAAAAATTATAAACACTAAATTAGTAAAACTATAACTGAAATTTTAAAATAAAACTGAAAACGAAAAAACTGTCAAAATATTAATAAAAACAATCCTTTATTTAAATATTTATAAATTTCGCATTTGATTGATTTGAATTCTTACAGAAAATTTAAGCATGCACATTAAAAATTAAACAAGATTAAAGTCTTTATAATGAACAGACACGACTGTGTGAAATGTGGAAATGATTCTGAAGTCTTGGGAAGAATATCTAAGTTGTAATTTGAGCTCGAGGAGCTGAAAGAAGTGCAGCAGATGTGACTGAAACAGTGTTTCGCGCGGGAGGCTTTTATCTCGAAAAGAATGAAATAATGAGTGTTTTCATGCTTCGCTTTGCTGTATGGAGACAGCTGCTGAAACACAAGGAAACAAAAGACGGTTTGATTACGTAAGTTTCGCGCCACCGTCACCGCCCGCCTTTCCCTTTAAATCGATGTAAATGTAAACAGTATGCGCGGGAGACGTTACACTGCAGGAAAGAACGCACGCGGACCCGCCTTACAGCAGGGTTGCCAGGTGCACACAACAAAACCCGCGCAAATGCGTTTCGATGGGGCTCCTCGGTAAATATAAATAAATAAATACAAATACAGGGGATAAAATGCATGGTTTATTTATTTATTTTTTTTGGCTGGGTCCCCCTGGTAAAATTCAGATTTAATGTGCTAAATATCACGTTATTGGGGTCGGCAAGCAACAGTGTTAAAGTAGACTAGTTCCCGCGGGAAAACCGCAGACTTGGCAACAATGCTTTACAGTATACAACAAGCCATGTGATTGGACAACCGTTGCATCCGTCAAAAAAAAGCGCGCTCTGCTATATTTAAAAAGTGTCGCGGCGTCAAGGCACGTTTCGCGATGTGTGATTGGCTGCGCGGAAGTTACGGCGACCGCCATTGGCTCGTTCTCCGCGCACGGCGCCAGCGCCGTAACGTCCTCTTCGCTGATTGGATGGGCGCCGCGCTCGGGCGCGATTTCCAACGCGGGAAACCACCGAGTGTGTTCGGCTCACTGTATCAGCTCCTGCCAGTGAGATCTCAGGACGAGAACGGAATCAAAGGCGCCGCGTTCTGGAACAGCGATACATGTAACATTCGGGAATGACTGAGTTTATGATACAGCGACGAACGGCGGCACGTTAACGGCGGGATACTCCTCCACCTGCACTTATCTCCACAGATTTTTTTAACTAAACGGTTTTAAGTTCTATTTTAACTGAGCGTTATTTGCGATGGCTGACAGCAAACATCAAGTGATCTTCTGTAACGACTCGCCGAAGAGAGTTCTGGTGTCCGTGATCAAGACGACTCCCATCAAGCCGACAGCAGCGGACTCTCTGATGCCCACCAGCCCCGGATTCAGCGACTTCATGGTGTACCCGTGGCGCTGGGGCGAGAACGCGCACAATGTGACTCTGAGCCCGGGATCTGGCAGCGGAACCGCCTCACCGACCCGAAACAGCGGCTCTCCCGCCGAGTCAGAGGTCTCCTGCCCGGAACACCTCAAGGTGAGCGACTGCACCAGTGATCATAAAACATGCTGTGTTAAATCACACAAGCGCACTGTTATATTTTTATGAGCACGTATTCTCGCTGAGCGAAGTGGTTTTTCGGTTTAGCGCGTATATAATCGTTACATGATCACGTCATGTGTAAAAGGCGCGCTTTGAACGGGATTTTAAATTCTCCTCCTTGGAAGTTAGGCGTGACGTCAGACGTGCGCGCCAAAATGTTAGCGATTACGCTTCTAGAAAACTCCAGTTATGAGTGCTAACCTAACACGATAATATTTACACGTATCCTTCACTGTAAAACTTATTTTGTTAAAGTGTCCTGCTTCAAATGATACGTTTTTACTCAAAACGTACATTAATATACATTTTTAAACTGTTCCCATGAGAAAATTTATATATTTTTTTTTTTATCAAATATCAGTTTGAACGATTGCATGTAATTGATATTTTTATTTACTTTTGTTAATATTGTTGAAGTGTGGTATTCTAGTCATTGAAATATTACTATTGATACTATTTTAGTTTTGAGTTGGGCATGAATATGGCGTAAAATTATTAATAAATATATAATATTTACGTAATCATGACATGTCACTATCCATATGACTTAGAATTTGATATTACATTAAAATATTAATAACAACGTGTGGTGTTATTTTAGTATGCAACACTTTATTTTAAGCATGTGTCCTTGTTACATGTATTTACTATTGTAATAATAACAAATTATGCATAATTGCATGCAAGTACCCTAACCATATAGTAAGTACATAATATTACTCAGTACTTAAATGTATAATTACACTGTAACAAGGACACCTTAAAATAAAGTAACCATAAATATGTGGTGTTTTTATTATGTAATTACAATGTTTTATTTGTTTATTACATATGGCACTTAATGAATAACATTTTTGGATTATTATTTATATTTAATATGTGCCACTGTTTTATATTAATACAATATTACCTTGTGTTTTGGTGTGTTTTCAGTATTATTGATTTATTTTGTATTCCAGTATATTTTTACTTTTTTCTAGAATGCTTTGAGATGCAACTTTTAATGACGCTATAGCAGGTAGTTAACATACATGTTCCTGCGGTCTTATTTCAGGACGGCATTCGGCGCGGACGCCCGCGGGCAGACACCGTCCGAGAGCTGATCAACGAGGGCGAGAACTCCAGCAGCCGCATCCGCTGCAACATCTGCAACCGCGTCTTTCCCCGCGAGAAGTCTCTACAGGCGCACAAACGCACGCACACGGGTCAGCGCCGCCACAGTGAGCCGTATCTGTGTGCACACGCCAGAACGAGAGCGCTAACGTTCCTCTTCTCATCTCAGGTGAAAGACCGTACCTGTGTGATTATCCGGACTGCGGGAAAGCATTCGTCCAGAGCGGACAGCTGAAGACCCATCAGCGCCTCCACACCGGAGAAAAACCCTTCGTCTGTTCGGAGAAAGGTGAGCGCTGGCTACTTCTGACACGATAACTACTTTTTGTTGCGCGATGTATTGCACTAAAATTATTTGCGATAATATTGCACATTTTAAGACCATTTTATGCCACTGATTACTGACAGTGTGACAATATAATAACATAATAATGCACATACACGCTTTCAAATAACATAAAATGTTATATAAAATAAAGAAGGTTTAGACATTGGAATCAGAATGTGAAAAAATATATCCTAAAAAAAAAAAAATAATAATAAATGTTAATAAAAACCAAAAAAAAGAAAATTCTGAGTTTTTTTAAATCATTAAAAAAATATATATAATCATAATCGATGAAAACAATACTATTATAAACTAATATTAATAATTAATAAAATTATAAACTTCTTGAAATAACTATAATAAATATTAATAATAAATATTAATAAATATAGAAGTCATGTTGCTGCCTCCATTACTGTGCTATACATTGAATTATTAATGCCTTTCTTGTTCTGTCCTATCATGGGCGAAAGTATTATAATATAATTGATTAAACATGTAGGTGAGATTAAAAAAGTCCCCTCTCACGAGACTCACCTAAGAGGGGAATTCATCTTCAGAAATGAAATTCAGGCCCTGAGTAAATGTCTGAAAATCTTGATTGGAGTATCACTATTAATAATTCTACGTGATTAAAAGAGAGCTTTAAAAAGATTAGCTTAGATTAATGATAAATAGGGGTGCAGAGGGGTGGAAAACTTCTGGTAAGTTTCCGTGGGAACTTCGTCTGGGGAATATTGGAAATATTCTGAGTTTGAAACTTACTGGGAATTTAGGGGAATTAATTGTGAATTTGGGGAAATTTATAAAACTATCATATACAAACATAAATATAAACATCTTGCAAACTAATACTAATACAAGAAATTTTTGGCGGGAGATCTGTGATGCTTTTTATTGATGAATGAAAACTTGTGAACAGTGTTTATTCAAAATAGAAATCTTCAAGTCTTTACTATTACTACTTATTAACTTTACACATCGTTGTCGAATAAAAGTATTAATTTAAGATACTGACCCCAAACTTTTGAATGGTAGTGTGTTGTTAAAAAAGGATTTCTGTTTTAAATGAACTGTGTTCTTTCTTAACTTTATTCATCAAAGAATCCTGAAAAAAGATCAAACAGCCGTAAATGTAGTCGGTGATGCTCAGTAACACTGGTTGGTGTGTGTGTGTGTGTGTGTGTGTGTGTGTGTGTGTGTGTGTGTGTGTGTGTGTGTGTGTGTGTGTGTGTGTTTCAGGTTGCAGCAGCCGATTCACGCACGCTAACCGTCACTGTCCCAAACACCCTTACGCCCGGCTGAAGCGCGAAGAGCCCACGGGGGGCCCCGGGAAATCACAGGGAGCCGACAACAAGGCTGTGGCCGAATGGCTGGCGAAGTGAGTACAACATCGACACACACTCGAAGGACTGTCGAATATTGGTCGAATTTAACCCGTTTAATCTCATTTTTTCCCAGAGGCATGAAAATATCCAAATGATGTGTCAGTAGTAACCCTTTGAAATAAATAATAATTATTTTTTTAAAAAGTGTGTGGAAAAATCCCACAGCCAAGAAAATGTGTGTACTGCATTAACATATTTCTGCAGACAAAAATTGTTATATGTGACCCTGGAGCACAAAACCAAAAGGGTCGATTTTGTTTTTTAACTTTGAGATTATTATTTTTTTTTATATATATATAAATAATTTTATTTCAGTTTATTTGATATAGTTTAGCATTTTTATATATTTTTTTGTACTATACCAGCTATAGAGGAGGAGATTTTTTGTACTAAAGAAATTTTGTTTGTTTTCAGTAACTTTTCTGATTTGGTGTATATATAATATAAAAAAAATTCAATAATTTTTGTTTTTTCTCTTTTAGTTATTTAACATATCAAGTTAACCTAAATGAAATCGTGAAATGTGTGTGTGGGTATATATATATATATATATATATATATATATAACATTTTTCTTAAATTCTGTGTAAATTTCTGTGTATTTATATGTACATACTAAATATACACAGTACACACACACATTATATAAACGAAAAATGTTATTTTGGATGCGATTGATCGAGTTACACATTCATCATTATAAAACAGATAGTTCTGGTCCTTGATTCTGATTGGTTGAGCCGCGTTCAAAGTTGTTGTAAATGACTCTACAAAGTAACAAACACCTTTGTTTATGTTTGTGTGTTGCTCGGCAACCACTTTGTTACAACCACAACTGTTTCTGAGGAACTACATTGTTTGGTGGAAGAATACTGTTTTTATTAATATCATTACACTTTATTTGCTCCGTTTTATTTTGTGAAACCTTACTATGTATATGGAATAACTGTTTTATAAAAGCAATAATCCCCATGAAGCTGTGGTTTACAGTGAATGTATAACAGTTAAAGGGGTTTTACTAACAACGCCCCTCAGCTGTTATAAACTCACTGCAAACCACGGCTTCACGGGGATTATTGCTTTATTTTATGATTTTAGTTTTGCAGTAATGAAGGTCGGTCAGAGTGACAGTGTTTGTGTGTGTGTGGTCAGATACTGGCAGATGAGGGAGCAGCGGACGCCCGCGCCGACTAAAGCAAAGACTCTGAGTAAGACCACTATAGAGGACCAGGAGCAGCAGGACCCTCTGGACTTCCTCCCGTCCGACGAAGGTGAAGAAGAGGAGCAGGACGAAGAGAAGAGCGGCGGTACGGCGCGCCGGTGTCTCCAGGAGCAGCGCGAGCGTCTTCACGGCGCACTAGCGCTCATCGAGCTGGCCAACAATCTCTCCGCATGAGCGACTCCCCTCGCCTCTGAGACCCTCCCGGGTTCATATAAGCTACAAGCACCTTATTTTGCTTCCTGTTGTACCTTTAGGCTGCTATGATGGTAGTGATATCATTATATGAAGAATGTGGTCGTTTTCTCAGCTTGTTAAGGAGATGATGAGACGTCTCGTGTTTGTTTCGTCGTGCACTTTTGTTGGAAAGAGTGTTTGATTCTCTGGGGTTTGAGTGTGTGAGACGTGATTTGGGTGTGTGTGTGTGTGTGTGAGAGAGAGTGTGTGTTTGAAACAGGGTGCGGTGACCGACCTGCTAAAGATGAAGACTTACTGACGGCAGATGGCAAAGCGCTTTTATACATTAGTCCGGTTGGCTTCGTCGTGCATCACATTGGTCATGTTTAATCATGTATTTATTCTCTATTTAAAGCCACCGGCTCAGGCTTCGCAATAACGTCGATAAAACTAACCAGCTTTAAGATGCCGCATTGGTACACGCTTCTAAACCGAAAAAAGCACTTACGATATTAATCTACGACTGTACTTCCAAAGATCACAATGAGATTCTGGATCCAGAAAGCACTTCGGTGTCGATCCGTAACACTACGTTTTTCTGTTCATGTGCTTGATTCGCTGGTTCGTTCGGATTACGATATTTCATAGATTCGTCTGGAAACTGGAAGATGTTTGTCATTTGGAAATTCATTTTATAACTGAAATAATATATCCCCCCCCCACCGCCGCCCCCCTCGAAATCCTTTCGGAAAGCCGTGCACGACAGCAGAATGTAATCGAGCGTTTTATTCTGAGATGTTGTTCGCTGTCCTCAAAGGACTTGTGCGCAAATGTGTAATCGGGCTTTTCCTCATTAGTGTTAGCACTTCAAGTCTTCATTAAATGATCTGAATCCTTCCTGGTTGATGCATTTGTGTTTATTTATTTTAAACTGGCTGAGCGTCACGTCTTCTCTGTGATGTGAGCGCTCAGGGTGTCTTCCGCCGGTTTGACGCTGGATTCTGAAGAGACGCTGCTGTGAAACGTGATGTAGGAGTAAATCAGAGCCGCCGAGATGCTGAGAACATGAGAAACGCAGCATTAGAACCAGTTTCAATTTAAAACGAAGCATTAGAAGTCAAGTTTCCTACCATATATTCAGGCCTATGAAGTTTGTCCATGAGAAGATATAGTCTCCGCCGATGAACATGCCAATATACATCACTGCAACATTCTGAGAGAAAACACAAACACGAACAGAATGCTAAATATTTCAACGTTAGATACACTGTATGTTATGATGGAGTATGATAGACTAATATAATATTATATACAGGGTTTCTGCAGGTTTATGAAGGCAGAAGAAGAGCAAGTACAGAAAATGCAAACGAAATACATCGATATGGTCTCTAAATGTCAATGTCTTGTAATAGTAACGCTTAAAAAGTTTTAAAATACATCTCTTAATAAATCTCTATTACTTTTTAATTAATTTTACAAAAAAAATGGCCTAGATTACACTCCAAAAATGTTTTTCCTCTATTTTTGTCATTTTCCAGTGATGTCTGAAGATCCTTAAATTAAAATATTTACTTTTTTTTTTTTTTTACTTTTTGAGTTTATTTGATATAGTTTAGCTTTTTTTATATTTTTTGTACTAAAGATTTTTTTTTTTACTTTTCGGTGTATTTGTCATATATATATATATATATATATATATATATATATATATATATATATATATATATATTATAAATATTATATATATTATATATAATATATACAAAATAATGTTGTTTTTTTTTTTTTTTTTTTTTTTTTTTTTTGGAAGTGTTTTAGTGTTTTATACTTAAATTAAAACATACACTGGAGAAACAAAATGACCTAAGATATGAAGTCTAGTTTTCTGAGAAATGTATCAGAATAAATTGAGTTTATGATTAAAACAAGAACAAATACCTGCCAGCGGAGTCGAGAGAAATCAACTTAATTCAAAAGCAAACAAGTGTTTATTCCTCACTGACAAATATATGAACTTCAATATCTAATTTTAGATTTTGCTTCTCAAATGTCTGGATTTCAGGATGTTGAGATATTTGTGCTGGAAATCAAGACAGAAATACTGAGCAAGAGATGCATTTTTTTGCAGTGCATGCAACACGACTATGAATTCAACACTTTCTGCTCTTATTTAAGGCCTTCGTTTGTAGAACATAAAGACTTTACGGCCCACAGAAACTCTTTATATAATAAAATATATTATTATAGTACAATAAATAATATATATTTAGATACTTTAATTGCCCCAACGACTGTTGTAGTTAGTGCCGTGTTATAGAAGCTGCAGAGGATGATGGAATACATCAAAATAAACCTGAAAAGAGAAAATACTGGATTTAAAAACCTATATATATATTAATAAAATACTAAAAAGACATGAGTTAGACTCACCCCATGACACAAGACAATAAAAAATGAAATATGAACGTAACAGACATCCATCCTTCAAAGGTTAGAGCCTGAAAATAAGAAGAAAATATTATATGTTGAAATTCTCATTTCTACGGTTTCATTTTCTTCGTCTTGATGTTCTCGCTCACCTTCTGTAGATCTCCAGTGTAAGCGCTCGCCAGGACCGTTGGGATAATAATGATAAAAGCATTATAAAACAAAACCCCGTATTTACCAAGACCCTGAAACAACAGACGGAGAAGGCATGAGTTCATAAGTCAGCATCCGTTACTGATGACTCGTGCTGTCATGTACCTCCATCCCCAGTTTCTTCTTGGTGTAAACTCCACTGGCGGCCGTGAAGACGTCGTTTAGCAGAACAAACGTGTATCCTTCTGCATTGAAGGACAGGTCCGAGCTAAAGCGGTCGGGTCAGAGTTAATAAACACATCTGTGTCTGTGTATATATTATGTTATTATGAGTGATCTGTGCTCATGTACCTGGCTGCCACCAGAGCGCCCACAACTATAGCCAAAACACTGCACACCAGCCGCGGAGCGAAGCTTTTCCTGAAGATAGAAACACACACAGTCTTATTATCCGTCACTTTAGACCTCTAGTAGTTAAAACGTAAAACTACAAGTTGCTTGCAGAGGAACACGTGACTTCTACGACACTAAGAACCAAAAGAAAGACGGATATCTGAAAAACATCTTTCTGAGCAGGTAAGAACTGATCCACTTTAGATAATGACTGACTGATATTCATATCAGATAACGGCTGTAGGGTGTTTAGAAGCAGGGACAGACCAAAGAAGGAAGTGTTTCAGAGATTGCCAGTTATGAAGCTAGCAAATGCTGTGCAGACTATGTTGGTTCGTGTTTTATTACACATACTGTTGCTTTCCAAATGTAAACTCTTTCCGGTTCGAGCTTCATTTGTTGTGACTTTAAGCTACTTCCACTTTATTTAGCAGCAGCCTGACCGTCTTTATTTATGGATATGACACACGTACAGATGAATTATGAAAATATGCTCCCTGGAAAAACCATCACACACACACAGCTATATATATATGTGTGTGACCCTGCAGCACAGAAGCAGTCATAAGTAGCACAGGTATATTTGTAGCAATAGACAACAATACATTGTATGGGTCAAAATTATAGATTTCTCTTTTATGACAAAAATCATTAGGATATTAAGTAAAGATCATGTTCCATGAAGATATTTTGTAAATTTCCTACCATAAATATACACACACACATATATATATATTAATGTATTTCAAATTATAAAAATGTTCAAAATGAAAAAAAAAAAAAAAATGCTTTAAATATATTTTCCACCAACATATTTTTTAGCCATTTTTTGTATATTTTTGAAAATGTTTTTTATATTTTGAAATAAATCAAGCCCCCGCTATAACACAAGTGAATAAAAATAAATAATGAATAATACTATAAGGTTATAAGTGTATTTTCCTGCTTCTGAATACAAATAATGATATGCTTGCTTAGTTTAAGGATTTAAGGGAAGGGGGCGGGGTTATGGTCTACTTGCTCATTATTTAAATATTCGAACGAAAAGGATACATTGTAGCTTTAAGACTTATTAAAAAAAAATCACTAAAAGAATATATATACCTCAGTATCCTGAATTCCATGATCATTGTGATTAAAATGGTGAATTTTCTGAGCACAGTGAACATGGGTAAGCTGAAAAACACAAAACACAAGCTTCATATGAGTTCGTCTTTATGCAAAGCTCTTGTGTTTGTATTTATTTACCTGAGTTTCTTAGTTCCGCCCAGTCCGGTCACGTGGTTCCCCATATACAGCAACGGTAAAGGAAATATCTACAGGACAGGAAAATAAACAAGCATGACAACGCGATTTAAAAAAAAAAAAAAATGCACATAAATCATTATTAATCACCTTTCCAGGAATACTTTTGTCAAAGTCCTGAAAATGGATGGTTTTGCTCATTTTGGCAACATATAGAATGATGATGGTAGCTGTCATCTGTGAATAAACACAATAATATCAGTGAGATTCGTGTATTTGCATAGGATTATTAAACATGCGTTTAAAACTCTCACCTGCCCAATTCCGAGGAACATGAACGAGGGAAACCTATTAAATTAACACACATTAGAATTGTAATTAAGCATATGTTGTTATTCTGATATGAAAGCCGGAAGCTGACACTCACTTGTACTCAGTTAAAATACTTTTATTGACCACGATGATAAAAAACGAGCAAAAGGCGTAAAACACGGCGGAAACAAACTTCATGAGTCTGACGTTTAACGTCATTTTTGTTTCGGTTTCTTCAGTCCTGAACTCCTTCAATCCTCGCAGCTTTCTCTTCTTTGTCCGGTCTGGAGACTAACATACTGTACTGGTGTCTGAAACCAGTCCAGAGACACGCTGAATGAGTTACATAATCAAAAGTCAGGTAATAATTAATATAACGACGCGAACTGAACGACAACTAACATGACAAGGGGGCGGGGTCTTATGATGGGCGGGGCTTGGTGGCGCGGAAACGGTCTCTGATTGGTCGAGTTGAATGTGTCCAAATAATAATTGTTCTGTTTTACATATTCACCTATTACCTATTATTAAAAAATAATTGTAATAATAATTAACAGCAACTGTTTCGCTCCTTTTAACAAACGCATGGAGGCTTTACAAATGCATTACAGAACGAGAAAACATGGGAAACAAATAACAGATAAATGAGAGAATCACAAGGCAGTGAGAAAGCAGATGGGGTTTCAGATGAGATATTAAAAAGATGTTAAGAGATGAAACTGTGTCCAGAAAGACAGGAGAAACCTGAAACAGGTGAAACTGGTCAAACTAGTAACTTAGGTTACAGTAATTGTGTTAATCATGACTCAGGGACGGGCTTTCAGGCATTAAAGTAGTTTTATAAGCAGTATGCACATCTGTAAAGCTGTTTTCATGTTTTATGAAAAGCACTGTATAATTAATTTATTTAATTAACTTGTTTCAGTCGTTTTCTGTGTTTATAAGTTTGCTGAAAGATAAGCATGTGATACTTACAGCATCTTTTTACGATCATATTTATATAGGATTATATTTATGTCCTGGAAAAGGAACAAATTTGACACATGAAAATGAGTAATACATCATCTGGAAGCTGAATAATTAATCTCTCCATTGATGTGTGGTTTGTTAGGAGGACAATATTTGTCTGAGATACAACTATTTGAAAATCTGGAATCTGAGGGAGATAAATATTGAAAAAAAAAACATCTTTAAAGTTGTTCAAATGAAGTTCTTAGCAATGCATATTACTAATCAAAAATTAAGTTTTGATATATTTACGGTAGGAAATATACAAAATATCTTCATGGAACATGATCTTTACTTAATATCATAATGATTTTTGGCATAAAAGAGAAATGTATAATTTTGACCCATACAATGTATTGTTGGTAATTGCTACAAATATACCTGTGCTACAGTGTTTGCTGTATTAGTTCGGTCTGAATCCGCCACTAGAGAGCGCCCAATGCCGAGAAATCACCGCTATGCCCTTCTGCACCACGCAGCATGTAGTGTTCACTATATAGCTAGGGTCTAGGGAACGAGTTCATTGAGCGATTCTGAACAAGCGTCAACACCAACAACAGTGTAGAAGTCCAACAAAGGGATAAAAAAGTAATTGAAAATGTTTTTGAAAATTCTGGGTCCATAGGCTATGTATATGTTCTTAAGAACTAGTTTTACCAACTAGCAATAGAAAGTGTTTTTTTTTATTATTATTATTTAGTTCATCACATATAAGAAGGCTACAAGACCAAAAGTAGATATAAAGGTAGATATAAAGCAATGTCGTACAGTTTAAAGCATGTATAAGACAGAATAACAACAACAAAACATAAAATGAACAAAACACGGAAGAAAAAAATACAGACATGGTGTAATCAGTATACTTTAATTATTGAGAAAAAAAAAACTAGATGACTAACTTTTCGATCATGTGACTCTTGGTGCAGACACTGTCATTAAACCGAGACACACTTCGTTCGTTTTTCAGTTCTTTTTCATCTTTCCACATAAATTACTCACCAGGGATGGTTGACCCAAAAATTACAATCTTGGTTACTCATCCATCCTCATGTCGTTCCAAACCTCTGAGTAAATCGTGAATGAATTTTCATTTTCGGGTGAATTAACCCTTTAATATAACATTTAATGCATGAATTCATTAAAAAATGAATTTAAAAATGAAAAGAAAATCTTTCACAAGTAGTCTCATACTTTTGGACCCCATTTTCATCACAGCTCTTCTTCCATCAGTATGCTATACAAAGTGTGAACAAAACAAATATAGGGACATAAAAATAGGATTTTTAATAAATGTGTTAAATGGAAGTAGTAGGCTATAGTTAATTGTTTTTTTTTTCAGTTCTGCAGATATGCTTGCAGCTCATGAAAAGCTTAGTTTCTCCATTACAGGAATATTTTAATAAATAAAGAAGGTGCTTCCAGCTGTATTCATTCACTTATTAGGCGTTCAGCCCCGACAGAACGGTGAAAAACGTTTTTTAAACGGAAACGGTGGTGCGTTGAACACCCTGTTCTGATGACGCAAGAGTTGAAACTATGGCATTAATTACATTAATTAATCAGTGAGAACGTGATCAGGTGTCTCGCTCTATATCTCTGGCCAAAGCAGACTAGTGTGTAAAAATAAGACTTGAATATAGTATCTGAAAAGTGTTCAGAATATAACGTCTATAAAACGTCTAATGCTCTACACAAAAGATAAAATCATATATATATGAAAATTATATATATATATATATATATATATATATATATATATATATATATATATATATATATATATATATATATATATATATATATATATATATATTAAAGCATTTGCTAACTCATATTAGTTCTTTTACATCATACATTTTATTTGTTTGGGTTCATGTGGAAAATAAACCAACATAGAGCCAAAACTAAGAAAAAAAGGCGTTTTATTGTATTAAAAAGCAGAGCATACAAAGAATATATACAGTATATTGTGGTAAAAAAAAAAAATTAAAAAGGACTTTTAAAACATGCAATCCAACAAGTACTGAAACTGCAGATAGATTCATGCATTATAAGACAGATGATGATGTTTATTCTTCGCTTAAGCCCATTTGGGTTTGTGATTCTTCTTGAGTCTCTTCAAGCGCGGCAAGACTCTGAGATCAGCACAGATCAGTTTCTTTCTGATGTGTAATCTGTAGAGCAGTAAACACAGTTAATGCAGGAGCACAGGACTGATTTGTGTATGTTTGTGTGTTAAACACTCACATCACTGCATCGATTTCACAGACACCAGATTTATGCTGGATCTCATATTTGGAGACCGAACGGAGGTCTTCCCGACGGATGTACTTTGAAACTCTCAGACAACAACTGGGAATGGCATCCACTGGAACAAAAGCAACATTTGCCATTGAATGAAAGTTAAATCTTCTCCTAACAAAAGCAAACACTTCCTGTAGGATGGAAAGAAGGACAGAGACAGACAAGTCTTCATTTATATAGAGGGCATGCTTGATGTTCCCATAAAGCAGAGTGGTGCGTGTCATGACAATGTCTCTGCTGTCCACATTGACTCACCATCTATTCAAGCTGCTTTATAGGTATGTGGGTCTCTGGCAATCAAACACATGACTTTACTTACAAGAGCATACTGCTGTAGCAAGGGTTCTAATCCCAGGGAATGCATGAGCTTTACTATGTGCTAATCTGCCATTTCTGGTAAAAAATGACCGGCCTTTTTAAAAATTGCTTGTATGCTACTAAATCTCTCATTATGCTTTTTAAAAATGACTGAATTGAGTTCATGCATTCCCCTTCTGCCGGCCTCCGTAACAGACAAAGAGCTGGCCTTAAGCTTTGTGTCCGGTATAAGTAGCATCTCAGGGCTCAGACGGGACAGAGCAAAGCTAGCTCCTCCGGGGGCAGCACTTGCAGGTTCACCACCTGATCCCTGAAGGGAGTAGTAGGAACCTTAGACAGGCCGGGGCCTCAGGATTACTTGGGAGTCAGCCGGCCCAATCTCTAGGCACAAAACGTCAACCAAAAATGTGTGCGGGTCCTCTTAATGGAGGACAATGCAAGCACGAGCAGAGTTTTCAATGACAAAAACTTTAGCTCGACTGAGTGCAAAGGCTCAAATGGGCCCTGCTGTAGTGATTTAAGCACTAGAGACAGGCCCCAAGAGGGTATGGAGGGGGGGGGCGGGAAGGATTCAACCTCCTGACCCCTCTAAGGAATCTGATGACCAGGTCATTCTTACCCACCGACTTCCCTTCTATGGGGTCATGGTACCTGGACTTTGAGGGTGGAGGGAGACAACCTTCGCCCCAGCCCTTGCTGCAAAAAGGAAAGCACGACCCTGATCGGGCATCTCCGGGGGTCTTCTCAATGAGAAGAACACCACTCGACAAACAGATTCCACTTCAAGGCATAAGCGTGTCTCGTAGATGGTGCTCTTGCCGAAGTGATGGTGTCCACTACCTCTTGGGGAAGATTACCTAGAACCTTCCCGTCCCGTCCAGGGACCAGACATGAAGTTTCCAGAGGTCTGGATACAGGTGCCATAGGGCGCGAGGAGCACCAGTTTGGGGAACCAGGTCCAAGTGGGCCAATAGGGCGCCACAAGCAAGACCTGCTCCTCGTCCTCCCTGACCTCGCACAGTGTCTGTGCGAGAAAGCTCACTGGGGGAAATGCATACTTGCGCAGACCCCGCGGCCAACTGTGTGCCAGTGCGTAGAACAACTGGCAGTGAGAGGTCTCTGGAGAGGCAAACAGGTCTACCTGAGCAGCTCCGAAACATCTCCAAATCAGCTGGATCGTACAGGGATGGAGTTGCCACTCTCCCAGGAGCATAGCTCGAGACAGCTTGTTGGCTGAACGGTTGAGCAGACCTGGAATGTGAATGGCACGAAGCGACCTCAGAACCTTCCAACTCCAAAGAAGGAGGTGGTGGACAAGTTGATACATGCGACGGGAGCGCAGACCACCTTGCCGGTTGATGTATGCAACGGTCACTGTAGCGTCCGTTCGGACCAGCAGGTGCTTGCCTCGTAAGCGCCCTTTAAGATGGTTCAAGGCAAGGTGTACTGCTAACAATTCTAGGCAATTGATATGCCAGTGCAGATGGGAGCCCGTCCATACCCCCGACACTGCATGCTCATTGTATGTGGCCCCCCAGCCGATGGTGGAGGCATCTGTGTAGACCAGAGACCTGTTCCAGGGGCACTCCTGCCCAAAGAAACATAAGGTCTGACCACGGGGTGAAGGTTTAGTGACAGGCCGGTGTAACTTGGCCCCTGTGAGTGCTGTGCTTTCACACCCACATCGGGACTTGGCCATGAAGCCACTGCTGAATCGGTCTCATATGCAATAGCCCTAGCAATGTAAGTGCTGCTGCAGCTGCCATATGCCCCAGAAGCCTCTGAAATAGTGGGGCCGCCATCCTCCCCTTGAATGAATCAAGTCAACACTGACTGTGCATGTTCCTCTGTGAGCCGTGCTGTCTGTTCGACCAAATCCAACTCCATACCAAGAAAAGAGATCCTCTGCATGAGGAAGAGTTTGCTCTTTTCCCAGTTGACCTGAAGACCCAACAGGCTGAGGTGCCGGAGCACCAGGTCTAGTGCTCTGTGCTAGTATAAGCCAATTATCTAGATAGTTGAGGATGCGAACACCTGCTCTATGAGGGGAACAAGATCCAGCTCTGAGACTTTCGTGAAAACACGGGGAGACAGGGACTGCTGCCGGCTGGCGAAGAAGGAGGATGAGTGAGGTCCGGTTTTGTTCCGTCCGCAACTCTCCGTGCCCTCCTGGGAACCAGAGATAGTGAAAACTGCTCTTTTGTCACAAGGCAAAAAAAGGAGTGGTGCCTTCACAATCTCCTGAAGAGCAGATCCCTCCATCTCTGGGTCACCTGTCTCAGGGCTGCTTGCTCTTCTGCCTGCCGCCAGGTTTGACTGGGGCCTGGACAGGCGGGGCGGCCTGCTTACGCCCGACTCCACGATGCTGCTTAGCTGGAGGCTGCTGCTGATGCTGCATGGGAGCAGACACAGGGGGCCGCCCTCGGCGATGAGCAGACTGGGGCGCAGTGGCCAGCGGACGGGTGGAGGCAGCAGTTGCCCGCCGGAGCAGGATGTCAGATTGCCTCCATCTGCTTCTGTGCAGCCGAGAACTGCTGGCCAAAGCCCTCGATTGCATCGCCAAAGAGGCCGGTCTGGGACACAGGGTCATTGAGGAACCATACCTTGTCGGTGTCCCTCATGTCAGCCAGACACAGCCAGAGATGGAATTCTGTGACCACAGGCATGGACATCGCATGACCCAGAGAACTCGCGGTGACCTTCATTGCTCAGAGCACAAGGTCAATAGCGGTTCGGAGTTCTTTCAGATCTTGACGACCCTCGTGCAGGTCCTTCAGTGCCTTGGCCTGGTGCACCTGCGGTAACGCCATAGCGTGTAAGGCGGAAGCAGCATCCCCTCAAGCTGTATAGGCACTGCCGGTTAGACCAGACGAATGCCTACAGGCCCGGAAAGGGAGCGACGGGTCTCCCCGCCAGGAGGAGGCGGACTTAGGACACAAATGCATCACTACCAACCGCTCCACCGGGGGATTTGCCGAATACCCCATTGCTGCACCACCATCAAGGGTGTTGAGGGAGGAGGACCCAGCAGGCCGGTTTCTGGCAGTAAAAGGTGCTGTCCAAGACTTTGGTGAGCTCCTCATGCACTTCTGGGAAGAAAGGCACTGGGGCAGGGCGCTGAGAACCAGTGCGGGCCACCCTGAAAAAAACAGTCGTCCAGCTTGGAAGGTTTGGGACACTGTGGAGGTTTTCCGCTCGAGCCCTACCTTCTCGGCGGCCTGGGAAAAGCATAGCTGCCATCTCTGGATCTGATTCAGGCATTGCCACCGTCCCAGAGGGCGGCAGCACATCCGAATCTTCCTCAGACAGCTTTCCCTTCGATGCAGTGATCGACATCCAGTCATCGAGAGGGGCACCACTGGTACGCTCTTTGAAGAGGGCCCAGCGTGTTCCATGGGCTGCCCAACTGGATCAGAGGTGCTGGAGGAGTGGTGGGCCCCTGTGCTACTGCCGAAAGTATTTCTAGTCTGGCAGCCGCCAGGACGAGCCTTAAATCTTTATAAAGATGCACCCGTGAAGTTCTTTTAGAGAAATAGGCTATTGTAGTCAAATGCTCTTTCAGTGCTGAGGTGCACAGGGGAATTGGCCGCTTGCAGCACAACAGGGGGGTAGTGCAGCCTGAAGTGCGCCACCCGCTCGACACAGAATGACCACCGCTGAAGAACTGTACCGCCAACACCAGAATCTTCCAAGAGCGTGATGAACTCGTAGCTCACTTGAAGATACTGGATGGAGCAGAATGATGTTGTCGCTCGGCTCCAAAGCGAAAAGCTGGTATGCATTGCAGTACCAGGCATTAATTGGGCTCATGTACCTCTCATTGGCACAAATCCAAAAATATTTTAATGAAACTATTATTTATAATGTAGAGGTTTTGTACTTTCATATATAGACAAATATCCTCTTCACATGAGAAAAAATGTGCTTGGCATACAAAGTGAACCAGTTATATCATGGACTATTTAAAACAACCTTATATTTTTGGTTGACTGTATTGTATTTTGATAATGAACAGACAGCGATGTCAAGTTTGAGTTGCGAATATGTGGTGTGTGTGTGTGTGTGTGTGTGTGTGATCGAACAGCTGAAACATAAAATACATAATTTTTGGTCATACAGATGTGAGTAAGACATAATTTGAAAGCACAAAGTGTTTACTTTTATTTTTGCACACTCAAAATAACAACAGAACATTTGTGATTTTGTAAAATAAAGTTTAATTAAAACTGTTCCTTAAGTCAGATATTTTTCGCATATTTTTACCTATATGATTGAATTTTACTTTTATGAAAAAACAACCCATTTTTGGCCCAGGGTTTGAAGCTCTGCTTAGTTAGATTAATGCAGAAACATGGGAACGTTGTTCTGTTATAATTGTGGCATCACCGTTTAGTGACGTCATGGAATGTTCCGGGAAAACTTCAGCGTTGGTCACAGCGCCTTTTAATTGCTAATTAAAATTTTTGGATCCAGCAATTATATATTTACAAATTAAGCACTGGTCACAAGCTTTAATCCAAATGTGCACATTGTATTAATGTAATCGACACTGAACTGAATTGATCCAAATAACAATACTTGTGTTTTTAGAGCTATTGAAGGACAGAATCTGTATTGTATGAAGCATTATAAAAATAAATGCGACTGACTTTAGGTAAAAGCAGCAAATGCATAACCCAAAATTGCACTAACCTAAACATTTAATAAAAGTCAATATTACATTTTGCAATTTGCATCAACAACATAAAGTGGTAAACATGATCCTCATGTGAGATTTAGCTGATTCTGACCTTCAGTGCTGTTGAGGATGGTGATGGTGACGCAGATGAGCAGCAGCACAGACGTTGTTTTGAGCTCCATGGTTGAACAGCATTGAGTGTGAATGAATAGAGAAGAGCTCATTTAAAGCCCGTTCCGCCCTCACCGCCCTGCCTGCCTGGACTCATCAGCAATCACACCAAAAAAAACATCCAGGTGAATGTCAGGTGTGTGTTGATTTGTGCTGTTCTTTACAGTCAGATGCGTGCCACTGGGTGTGTTCTGTAATTACATTGGATGTTCAAGCTTGTCTGTTTTACTTTCTTTTTCTTGATATTGTTACAGGAGTTTCATCCTTGACCTAACTAGAGATCCCACTTATTAGAATATTAAAATAATATTCAGTGCAAAAAAAATCAGTCTCATAAAGGGATCAATGAACTGATATATTATATATGGTTTAATTGAGTTTCTGAGTTTACATCTTGCAATTGTGTTTTTTTTTTTACTTATATATATTAACAAAGACTTTTGAAAAACGTTAACTATTAAGAATTAAAACATTAATTGGTGAATTAATTGGGGTTTACGTGCAGTTTTTGAGTAAAGATTGTGTCCACTATTCCAACCATTTTAAATTAATATACAAGAACTATAATATAATATAATATAATATAATATAATATAATATAATATAATATAATATTAAAAATATTATATTTTAAAAATGTGTGTATATATATATATACATTACATTTAATATATATATATTATTATTATTATTTTTTTTTTGGTCTGTAGTAACATTTATCATATTTTTATTTGTATTATTTATATAATCATCATCATTTTCATTATTGTTGTTTTAATATCTTGTCAAAATGAAACATGTGGCACGTGTTTGGCTTTAAGTCTTTCATGTACTTCTGTCACTTTCCTTTTGTTTTGTATGCAACTCCTTCCTCTGGTTTTCTGTAATCTGTGGTAAATCATCTGAATGCCATCGGTTTCCAGGTTTTACAGTGATTAAATCAGAGTATGTGAGCGGAGCGGAGCGGAGCGTCGTGGTTTTCTCTCGCTCCAAGAGCGCTCCACCACGAGTACAATTCATGCCAACAGCCCGTAATATAACTGCATATTTAGCAAGAATTCATATGTTAAAGATATTTAGCTATAGCTTGATACAGATGGATCTCTCAGATCAGAAGGTTATAATGAAGTTACAGGCTAATTCTCAAGGAGTTTGTTCCTTTACTGAATATTTTCGGGTTAAATCATGATTTAAACAGGTACAGCACATTCACACCCAATCGCTTTCGCAATAATGCATTCAAATAAATGTAATCTTACACTTCATCTGTATCTGGTTCTGAATGAGAAGAAATCTGTAAGAAATGCATCGATCTGTAGATAAAATAACTGACGAAAATGTAAACTGTTATTTTCATCACAAACGAAATTTGCACAGCAGAAAGCAGCAATTATACCTTTTAACGCTGACAACCATGTTATTAGTTTGGCATGTGGTAGGAAAAAAAGTTTGCACACAATAGCTTAAGGCACTCTGGAACTCTCCTGTTATTTTATTTATTTATTTACTTTTTATGTTAATATAGGCTACGTTATGAACATACCATTTCAAATATACTGAAATCTTTCAGCTGCGGAAGGCGGAGCGTTGTTTCTGGTATCAGTGCGCGCGGAGCGGAGCGCGGAGGAGAACTTGTTGCCGCTCCACTCTGCTCACAAACTCTGGGTTAAAGCAGTGGTTCTCGTTTACACTGCCAATAAAGTGTGACCCAATTCCGATGTTTTTGCTCATATGTGACACAGATCGGATCTGTTCTATGACAGTGTAAACGGGGAAAAAACGCATGCATTCGGATTTTTCAAGATCGGTTTCAGGCCTCATTCATATGTGGAAATAAATCGGATATTACGGTGGACCAGTAGTGCACAACTCACGACATCAAAAAAGCAAAGATAGGCTCACAACACAACGACATTAATAGATGATTCACCCAAAAATAAAAATAAAGCTGTCATCATATACTCCCCAATTATGTCGTTGTAAACCCATATGGCCCGCTTTCTTCATTGGCATACAGAAATGTTGTAAATAATGTTACTGTCAGTCAGCTATTTAGATAGACCCCCCAGAAGAAATTCGTAACGGTTTAGAATGACACGAGGGAGAATAAGCTTCTTTTTTTTTCTTTACCTGTATGTCAATATATTATACATTTTTAAAGTATCCTTCAGGTTCAGTGTAGGCAAACTAACTTTTTACATTGTTTGGTGTGTATTTTCTGAAAACATGTCTCATCCAGTCTAGATTTGAGATGTAGAACCATTTAATGGCCTTTTGGAGAGTTACTGAACCTGCATTGCACATGGTTCCTGTGTTCAGAGCAAGGACAGCTACAATGAGGAGAGAAGCTGAAATAACAAGCAATGCAATGGTAAATACTGATATTGTATTGTTTGTGACAGAGAAAGAAAATGTTACATTTATTTTCATTTTTGATGCACACGTTACATGCATGTATCATAGTTATTTAAAATGTATTTTGACAGTGTCAGTCTCTGCAGCCCTTCAATGAGTTCCTCCTCTTCATGGTCCACCTTTCAGTCGCTCTTCCACAGAGAGATCTGGCCTTACACAAAACACTTGGGATGGATTCATTTGGTTTTATTTGTACAGACTAGAATATAAAATGTAAATTAAATATTATGTAAATGCAAATATATATAACTCTAATACGGTTTCTTGCTCACCAGTGTAATGTAAACATGTAAATATCCACACCTAAATTTTAGAAACTTTGATACAGTGTAATAGTGGAATAATGTAAAATACAAATACTAATAACTGTGATTGTGTAACGATAGGTCAGG
This sequence comes from allo-octoploid hybrid of Carassius auratus x Cyprinus carpio, assembly GCA_024542945.1. Taxonomy (NCBI): domain Eukaryota; kingdom Metazoa; phylum Chordata; class Actinopteri; order Cypriniformes; species allo-octoploid hybrid of Carassius auratus x Cyprinus carpio. The sequence goes on along the minus strand of JANHFF010000295.1, from coordinate 136,123 downwards.
CAGATCGCTGGTGACATCACTGTAAACATTCTCCTGAGATAAAAAACACAGGTATAGTGTAAATTGACCATTAAAAAAAAATAAAAAAAATTCCACCAGTCACTACATGTTGCATACATTATGAATGGAACCATATTCAATATGATTGTGTTTTTGTCTTTTTTGTCTGCTAGGGCTAATCAAATAGGCATGTTATACATTATGAATAAAGCAAGATATGAAAAGATAATTTAACAATATTAGACACTCTACTCCTACCTTAACCACTCAGCGAGTTTCCTCTCTTGAAAACAGGACCACCATCCCACTCACAGGACCTGGCTTGACTCTCTAGGCACACCAATGGGACATGTTAATATTATTAATCAAAGTTTATTAATTATGTCATACATTAAAGAATTTGATAATTCTCTTACTGTCCATTGTTCTAGGTTTGTGCTTCTCTGTACAGGAGAAACTGCACTGACTCTCAGTTCTGAATAGTGTGCTGTCTGCTACAGTGTATGGATGGGAGTCCTTTAAAACAATCTGTGAAGATAATTACATTGAGTTACATATTTAATTGATTTCAGATACATTTTGAATTACTTTCAGTTGCATTTTAAATTGTTACATTGTAAATTAAACTATATTTAAAATAAATTATGAAGAATATTTAATATTCTATATAATGTTACAAACATGCCAATAGACTGTAAAGAGATCAGTAATATTTCAAAGTGAAAGTGAAAGTGACATACAGCCAAGTATGGTGACCCATACTCAGAATTCGAGTATGCTTCTCCGTGCGAAAACTCATTTACAGTAATCCGGGGAAGTTCTTGTAAGATGAAAAATCATCTTCTCCTCTTGTCATTTTGAAAGCTCTACGGAAAGAGCAATGGCTGTGCATAGAGTCCATTGTGTACAAGAGCAGGGGTGTATTCCAGAAAGCAGGGTTAACTTACCGTGAACTAAACCCTGAACTCTCGGTTGATTAACCCCAAACCTTGCTTACTCAAGGTATGTGGTTCCAAAAACGCTTTCCGGGAGTAAGTTCATTCAACTCAGAGTATGTTCATGGTTAAACCTCAAGACAGTATCAACAGAGCGACGAATCGACGAGTCACTATAGAAACCGACGCTAAGAAAAAGCGCGCTAAGCTGTTTCTTTCTTCTTCTTTTGTTCATTAGTTGTTTACATGCTTAGTGCATATCACCATCTAATTGATGGCTGTGCAATCCTTTTTATTTTTTTTTCCATTTAATCTTTAATCCTTGAGAATGTGAATTATATTGATTGTTTTATGCTAATTATATATTAAGTCATATCAGATATGTATTTTGATTTAGAATTTAGACATTATAGAAAATGCCACTCCATGTGTGAGATAATATAACGTAATAAATAAAATAAATATATATAAGTTAAACATTACCTTGCCATAGTGTTTTATAATTTATACACATAACTCTTATATATACCAATAAAAGAAATAATCATATTAGAATAATATATTACCTTATTTATTACTTATATTAGCGCTTCCTCATTAACATATCAAATATATATATATATATATATATAGGTTAAGTTCAGAGAGTGAGTGGCTATGACTACTAACATACCCTGAAAGTTACCTCTGTTTTTGGAACCGAAAGTTGAGGTTATCCGCTTACTTACTCTTAAACATACCCGGGTATGTCACATAACCTGCTTTCTGGAATACCCCACAGATTTTCTGAGGCATTTCGTTCTTTACGTCATTAAAACTGCGACAATTTGGTACTTCTCCGCGGTTTAACGACGGCTGCATCCGAAAACTGAAAAATGTTGCCTTCGGAGGACGCATTCCAAGGTAGGAAAGTATCAAGGCACTGAATTCAATGTTAGTTTCAGTTCCTGTCTCCTGAGATGCCTTCATCTGGCCGATTTTTGAAGGCAGCAGACGTCATATGTGACCCGTTTTGGCAAAATTAGTGTAAATTCGCACGGGCTATTTTGAGCTGCAGACAAAAAAAAATTAAATAAAAAATCTTATCTGTATTTGTACTTTTTCTGAGAGGATTACTTTTTCTCTGCTCGGCTTGCTGACTGTCATCCGAAGTGCGTGCATATAACGGCGCGCGATCCCGATAAATACACACATATAGAGAATAACATTAGTGTTCACACAAACATCATCTGCTCTGTCTTAAGTGAACGCTTAGGGAACTGTTGGGGAAAACATCTGATGTGTAACATTATATTAGATCCGTGCATTACAGTAGCCTATAGGACATCTGTATCATTATCATAATGTTAATCTAACAATAAAAGAAAAGAGGGAATCACTCGCTGCACTTCATTGAACTGCTTTTGTAGTTTTAATAATCTATTAATTTGTAATGAACACACTTAAGTTATTTTTACATTTGATTGTTTTACGTATATGAATGCTTTAGTTTAGATATATAAAAGGATAAAGGTAATGCATTATTTGTTTCTTTCTAGGCTGTTTGTTCTACTGTTTTTTTTTTTTTGCATCTGTTCTTATTTATAATAGCAAAGATAAAATAAAAATAGCTGTATTGTGATGATTAATATAGTAATTAATAATAAGAATACCGATATAATAAGATGTCCGATACCAACAAATCATAAATCATTTTGAAGGTCTTTTAATGGAGAATTTCATTTCCCCCCAATATATACAGGTATATATATTTTTAATTGCTCATTGTGACTCAGCACAAGTCACAGTATTCTCACGAGGGAGCACATGTGGAGGCGGTAAATGACAACAACGCATGCGCGATGTTTCAGATGCTATAGCAAGTGTAAACACATGAATCGGATATTGGTCACAATTGAAAGAACGTGTAAACGGACAGCCAGAAAAATCGGATATAGGCAATAAATCAGAATTGGGCATCAAGACCTGCAGTGTAAACGAGGCCGGGGCCAGAGGGGGCGCACGAGTATTGCAGGGCGGCCATCAGCAGAATAAGAAAATAAATAACTCAGTAAACAGCCAAAGGACGTAACTTAGAATGGGATGTGGTCGGATTGTGAAAGGGAAGAGAAGAGACATAAATTAAGTCGCACAGACCCCGGTGTTTTTTTTATTTTTTTTTTTTTTATTTTTTTTTTTATAGGTTTAAAGGGGCGTGACCAAAAAAGTTTGAGAACCACTGGATTAAAGCATGAAGCTAAATACCATGTATGCTTAATTCATCTTTAATAAAAGGGTTTCAAACCTGATCTGCAGGATCTGTCAGACTCAGAAATACAGTTGGAGGATCTGGAGGAGCTACCAGAAAGGCCACAGGCTGCTTTGGGCTGGAGATTATATGTTAGTTGAGTAATAACTCTCAGAAATCTCTGTATTATCATCACACAAAGGCAGAAACGGGTCATGTGGCTTCTGGGGCAATAAACTCAAACCAAAGCCTTTGAAATAACAAACAAGCCCAACAGACTGACTTTCACGTACGTTTACTACATACAGTATTTACACAGCACTGAGCAACACGTGTGTGTGTGTGTGTGTGTGTGTGTGTGTGTGTGTGTGTGTGTGAGTGAATGAATGATGGGATCAGAAGGGTCTTTGTCTCCGAGTGGCCAGATTGAGCAAACGCAGCAGCATTTCTCCAGAAACACCCTTCAGAGCCACGCCGTCTTCAGTCTGATGAGATCCCACGTCTTCAGAGCAATCTGGATCCAGAACACAGCTCTCTGGAAAACAGAGAAAATGCATTAGGCACAAATACTTTTCATAGCGAGATGTTCAGAACTTGAGCGTTAAAGGAGATGTAGTTTGTGTGTAATGTCACATGATGGGATGTTTTGCTCACCAGAGTCGCAGCAGACACCTGGAGCCGCGCATCGGCCCCGGGCCCCGCAGGACACCCCGCCCGTCTCATAGAATTATTATCATGAGATACCATGAAAATTAATAGCCTATAAGTTCAATAACCTACCATTCTGCCAGTTTTCACTTGTGATATTATAGCAGTGATAAGAATTAAACTTGTATTGAGTCTGAAGTATGCAGACGTCTTTTTGGCGGGAGCTGTTGCCATGGTGAATCATAATATTGGAGCTCCATTGATCATCATGGCTTTTCATAGTCGTGGTGCACACGCTAAACTCAGAGTCAACCTTCTCAGAGTTGACTGAACTTACACAATTCAGCTGTTCTGAACCCGAAAACTCAGAGTAAGTCAACTCAGAGTTCAAGTTTTATCTCAGAGTTGGTTGAACCTCCTTATTGAAACGGGCCCCTGCTGTCTCGCTCTAAATCTCTGGCCAAAGCAGACCAGTGTGTGAAAATAAGACTTGAATATAGTATCTGAAAAGTGTTCAGAATATAAACATCTAATGCTCTTATCAAAATAAAAACAAAACATTTATTTTAAAGCATTTGCTAATTCATATTACTTCTTTTACATCATACATTTTATTTGTTTGGGTTCATGTGAAAAATCAACCAACATAGAGCCAAAACTGGAAAAAGGCATTTTATTGTATTAAAAAGCAGAGCATATAAAAAATATATACAGTATATTGTAGTAAAAAAAAAAAATGTTAAAAAGGACTTTTAAAACATGCAATCCAACAAGTACTGAAACTGCAGATAGATTCATGCATTATAAGACAGATGATGATGTTTATTCTTCGCTTAAGCCCGTTTGGGTTTGTGATTCTTCTTGAGTTTCTTCAAGCGCGGCAAGACTCTGAAATCAGCACAGATCCGTTTCTTTTTGATGTGTAATCTGTAGAGCAGTAAACACAGTTAATGCAGGAGCACAGGACTGATTTGTGTATGTTTGTGTGTTAAACACTCACACCACTGCATCGATTTCACAGACACCAGATTTATGCTGGATCTCATATTTGGAGACCGAATGGAGGTCTTCCCGACGGATGTACTTTGAAACTCTCAGACAACAACTGGCAATGGCATCCACTGGAACAAAAGCAACATATGCCATTGAATGAAAGTTAAATCTTCTCCTAACAAAAGCACACACTTCATGTAGGATGGAAAGAAGGACAGAGACAGACAAGTTTTCATTTATACAGAGGGCATGCTTGATGTTCCCATAAAGCAGAGCGGTGCGTGTCATGACAATGTCTCTACTGTCCACATTGACTCACCATCTATTCAAGCTGCTTTATAGGTATGTGGGTCTCTGGCAATCAAACACATGACTGACAGGATCATACTGCTGTAGAATGGGTTCCAATTCCAGGGAATGCATGAGCTCTACTTTGTGCTAATCTGCCATTTCTGGTTAAAAATGACTGGCCCTTTAAAAATTTCTTCTATGCTACTAAATCTCTCATTATGCTTTCTAAAAATGATTGAGTTGAGTTCATGCACCTCAGTTTTGAAAAGTGAAAAGGCATTATTTGTGGATGGTTTTGGCTCAAAAACTGAGGCGCATGAGCTCAAATCAGTGAAGCGCACCATCAATCAAAAATCCTCTCTGAGTCAAAATGACTGGAACACATGGAAACTTGTTTCTGGCATGCAAAAAAAAAAAAAAAAAGATTTGTTTTTTGTTTTTTAATCTCAATTCTGACTTATTTTCTCATATTTTTGAGGAAAAAAGTTGTAATTGTGAGTCAAAAAGTTGCAATTACCTTTATTTTATTTTTTTATAAACTATAATATAAATTATTTATGATATAAGTTATGAGATAAAAAATCAGCAGGACTGCGGGAATTTAATGCACATTTGCAGGATATAAACATAATTATGAGAAAAAAGTTTATCTCTTGCAGTTATGACTGAGTTTGCAATATGTTTTTTTATTTATTCTATTTTATTTTATTTATATTTAATTCTGCCATGAATAAAAAGGTAAGAAAAAGGTAACTTTTTATTTCACAGTTCCATTTTTTTTTTTTTTGCTTGCAATTCTGAGTTTGAGAAAAAACAACACCTCAGAATTGAGATAAAAAGTTGCAAGCAGTGCTTAATTTGAGCCGGATCGTGTTCCGGAAAATGTCAGATTTAGGATTTTTGCGTTCCGGTAATTGTTTTTAAGGATCCGGCGTTAGTTCGTGACAGTGTGTGTGTGTGTGTGTGTGTGTGTGTGTGTGTGTCTGTGTGCATGGGAGCGAACGCAGGTTTATGTATTTGGAGGTTATATGTATTGGTCCTCCGAAAATGTTTGACCGTGACCAGTCAGCTTTCTTCAGTTCAAACTCGCTCTCATTGATTGGTGCTTACTGCTTATTGTTTTTTAAGTAGCATAACGTTTGAAGACATTGTAATAACCTACAAGAAAACCAAATAAAGTGAAATATTATAATGTATAAACATTATAAACACTATAAACATAGCTATACGTCAGTAGATTATGGCTCACTCCAAAACAAATCATATAAATGTAACGCTATTCAGAACAGAAAAAGAATGATATATATCCTAATACACAAATCCTAATATATTTGAATTAAACTATTATTTATAATGTAGAGGCTTTGTACTTCACGCGCGTTCGTATGTAGACAGAAATATCCTCTTAACATGAGCTAAAAAATGTGCTTGGCATACATAGTGGACCAGTTATAGCTGAAGTGAAGTGTTTACTTTTATTTTTGCACACTCAAAATAACAACAGAACATTTGGGATTTTGTAAAATAAAGCAAGGATGCGCGTTTAATTAAAACTGTTATTTATTTAAGTCAGGTATTTTTCGCATATTTTTGCCTATATGACTGAATTTTATTTTTATGAAAAAACAACATATTTTTGGCCCAGGGTTTGAAGCTCTGCTTAGTTAGATTAATGCAAAAACTTGGGAACGATGTTCTCTTATATTTGTGGCATCACCGTTTAGTGACGTCATGGAATGTTCCGGGAAAACTTCATTTTAATTGCTAATTAAAATTTTTGGATCCGACAATTATACATTTACAAATTAAGCACTGGTCGCACTCTTTAATCCAAATGTGCACATTGCATTGATGTAATCTGAACTGAATTGATCCGAAATAACAATACTTGTGTTTTTAGAGCTATTGAAGAACAGAATCTGTATTGTATGAAGCATTATAAAAATAAATGCGACTGGCTTTAGGTAAAAGCAGTAAATGCATAACCCAAAATTGCACTAACCTAAACATTTAATAAAAGTCAATATTACATTTGCAATTTGCATCAACAACATAAAGTGGTAAACATGATCCTCATGTGAGATTTAGCTGATTCTGACCTTCAGTGCTGGTGAGGATGATGATGGTGACGCAGACGAGCAGCAGCACAGACGTTGTTTTGAGCTCCATGGTTGAACAGCATTGAGTGTGAATGAATAGAGAAGAGCTCATTTAAAGCCCGTTCCGCCCTCACCGCCCTGCCTGCCCGGACTCATCAGCAATTACACCAAAAAAAAAAAAAACACTTTCACGAATCGGTTATGAAATCTCTTTTATAGCAGAAATATTCCCCGCAGCGCCTCATCCAGGTGAATGTCAGGTGTGTGTTGATTTGTGCTGTTCTTTACAGTCAGATGCGTGCCACTGGGTGTGTTCTGTAATTACATTGGATGTTCAAGCTTGTCTGTTTTACTTTCTTGATATTGTTACAGGAGTTTCATCCTCGACCTAACTAGAGATCCCACTTACTAGAATATGAAAATCATATGCAGTGCAAAAAATGGCTTTGCCACAGAAGAGTGAGTCTTCTATAGGGATCAATGAACTGATATATTATATATGGTTTAATTGAGTTTCTGAATTTAATTTCTGCCATGAAATAAAAATAAAAAATGAACTTTTTTTCTCTCACAATTCTGAATTTATATATATATATATATATATATATATATAAAACAAAGACTAAAAATGTTAACTATTAATATTTAAAACAATTATTTGTGAAATTTGCGTGCAGTTTTTCACACCAGTTTTTATATTATTATATATAATTTAAAAATATTTGAAAATAAAATAAAATATTATATATGTATATATATATTCCACCTATTTTAAATTAATATACAAGAACTATAACAATATATAATATAATTATATATTATTATATTTTAAAAATTTAAAAATATATTTTTTATTTATTATTATTATTATTATTATTATTATTATTATTATTATTATTATTATTATTATTATTATTATTATTTTTGTAGTAACATTTATAATCAGCACCATTATTATTATTAATATTATTATCATCATTATTATTTTCATTATTGATATTGTTGTGTGCAACGGACCAAAATAATATCTTGTCAAAATGAAACATGTGGCACGTGTTTGGCTTTAATTCTATCATGTGCTTCTGTCACTTTCCTTTTCTTTTGTATGCAACTCCTTTCTCTGTTTTTCTGACATCTGTGGTAAATCATCTGAATGCCTTTGTTTTCCAGGTTTTACAGTGATTAAATCATACCGTGTATGCTTAATTCATCTTTAATAAAAGGGTTTCAAACCTGATCTGCAGGAGCTACCAGAAAGGCCACAGGCTGCTTTGGGCTGGATATAATATGTTAATTGGGTAATAACTCTCAGAAATCTCTGTATTATCATCACACAAAGGCTGAAACGGGTCATGTGGCTTCTGGAGCAACAAACTCAAACCAAAGCCTTTGAAATAACAAACGAGCCAAACAGACTGACTTTCACGTACGTTTACTACATACAGTATTTACACAGCACTGAGCAACACGTGTGTGTGTGTGTGTGTGTGTGTGTGTGTGTGTGTGTGTGTGTGTGTGTGAATGAATGATAGGATCAGAAGGGTCTTTGTCTCCGAGTGGCCAGATTGAGCAAACGCAGCAGCATTTCTCCAGAAACACCCTTCAGAGCCACGCCATCTTCAGTCTGATGAGATTCCACGTCTTCAGAGCAATCTGGATCCAGAACACAGCTCTCTGGAAAACAGAGAAAATGCATTAGGCACAAATACCTTTCATAGCGAGATGTTCAGAACTTGGGCGTTAAAGGAGATGTAGTTTGTGTGTAATGTCACATGATGGGATGTTTTGCTCACCAGAGTCGCAGCAGACACCTGGAGCCGCGCATCGGCCCCGGGCCCCGCAGGACACCCCGCCCGTCTCACAGGGGCCCGGCTGCAGATTCTCATCCATGCAGCTCAGCGTCTCTGGAGACCCGAGCAGACAACCCAGACCGGCTCCACAGCAGATACTGGGGCCCAGACAACGGCCCTGATTCCCCGGACCACACGCCGGACACTACACACATACATACAGTTGACCATAAATGGAGTAATGCCCTAAAATTCAAGATATTGGTGCAAAAATGCCCCTTTGTGTATTTTTGTCTCATATTTATATCACGATATGATAAGCGATATCATACGAGCAGCGAGAGCAGTATTACACGAGTGCTGTTTGTTCTGAATATCACGAGTTTAAATGTGATTTTATACAACAGCTCAGTAAATAAAAGTTGATATTATGTTATATTTTAAACACAATATTATGTTGTTGTTTTTTGCTCAATTTTGCAGAGAACATATTACCTTTAAAGCCACAGCAGAACTGTTGTGCAGCTCTGAGCAACACAGTGGTGTTTAGTTTCTGATTGAATCCGCGTTTTGAACGAATCGCGTGAATCAATGATTCAAAGACCCTTCATAAAGAGAGTCGTTTACTTGATTCCTGAATGAATCAGCTGTTTGAACAATTGAATGAATGAATGAATGACTCATAAAGACCGCCACCTGCTGGCAGATTTAGTTTCTTATTTAGAGTATCAAAAAAAAAAAAAAAAAAAAAAAAAAAAATATATATATATATATATATATATATATATATATATATATATATATATATATATATATATATATATATATATATATATTATTAATAATAATATTAATAAAAAACATTAACAGGATAGTTCACCTAAAAAAAATGAATGGCTTACTTTATTTTATTTTGAAGACTGTTGGTAACAAAGCTGTTTTGGTTAACAATGCCTTTCACTGCCTGAACAAAAATACTGAGATGTTTCTCAAATTATCTTCTTTTATGTTCCATAGTTTATGTTTGGCAATTGTAGCCTAAATCTTTATGTCTAATAAATTTTATGCTGAATCAAATCAAATATTTCTAAAGCTACAATTTGTTATGTCTACTTGATACTTTCTCAGTTAACACAAAACTAGCTTAAAATAATATTTTTTGGGGTATTTTCACAGTCAAATTTATTATGCAATTAATTGCGATAATTAATTAATAGAAATATCATGTAATTAATTAGATTAAAAAATTGAATCGACTGACAGCTCAAATATATATATATATAGAATTAGTTTTTAATTTGTGTTTTTTATTATTTAATTTTTTTACATGTAATATAGTTTTTATAAATTTTATTTAAAATTTAATTATTTTAATGCATCATGTTAAACTAAATATATATTAGAAATGTTCCCTGTGCAACTAGCCGAAATAAAATGTTTTAAATAAAATGCGTTTTTTATTATTTATTCTATTTCAGTTTATTTATTTTTTTAAGTAATAAAGTTACTTTAGTACCTACATAGTAAATACAACAGTGAAACATGACACTACAACAGACACTGTAATGCATGAAATATTGATAAATATTTTGCTGCTAATAGTGCATGCTATAGTTTTGAATATGTGAATATTTCAACTCATTTAAATAAAACATTTCACTGCACAAAGTCTGAATGTTAAGCAGATGGACTTGAAATGAAAGGCATTCTGAATTCTGTCAAACTACTTAAAAAGCTGCAGTTAATGTCCACAGTATCACTGATGAAGCTGATGATGAAGATGCTGGTTTGTACCTGTCTGACGGGCTCTGGCTGGGATCTCTTGCCTCCTCGAGGGCAGTTCTGGATGTAGCAGGCGGATGAGAGCGCAGAGAGCGCCAGCAGACAGAGGACACACGCGGGCAGCAGAGAGTCGGACATCTCGACACACACTGATGCTCTGCTGCTCTCAGACGCTTATATAGAGCTGCAGCATCAGCACCAGAAGAGCTCCTCCTACTAATAAGTTTTAGATCTTCCATTTTCTCTTTTTAATGATTTTTTGTTTAATATTTCTATACGTGTCCCTGCAGCACAGAAGCAGTCATAAGTAGCACAGCTATATTTGTAGCAATAGACAACAATACATTGTATGGGTCACAATTATACATTTCTCTTTTATGCCAAAAATCATTAGGATATTAAGTAAAGATCATGTTCCATGAAGATATTTTGTAAGTTTCCTACCGTAAATATATCAAAACTTAATTTTTGATTAGTAATATGCATTGCTAAGAACTTCATTTGAACAACTTTAAAGATGATTTTCTCAATATTTAGATTTTTTTGCTCCCTCAGACTCCAGATTTTCAAATATTGTCCTCCTAACAAACCATACATCAATGAAAAGATAATTTATTCAGACATTTATGACCGTTTTGATGTCCAGGGTCACAATATATTTTTTTTTTCTTCAGTTTCACTTTCAACTTAAACTAAATGACAATGAGAAATGTTGCATTGACAGCTAGCTTAAACAAAAGTTTTTCACTTAACAGTTATTTTATTTCAGGTAATGAAAACAATTTTAAATGGTTTAATGTTTTACATAATTTTTTTTTTATTATTTTGCATTTTTATCTTCATTTTAGTTAAAGTTATATTAATTTTGGTGTCTGATTTTGACATTTTAAATAATTTTTATTTTTTATTATTATTGTTATTATTTATATATGTCTGTATAGTTTTAGTTATTTTAGTACATCAAGTTACACTAAATTAAAATACAAATATTGCCTTGGAATCTAGCAGAAATAAAAATCAGCTTAAGTTTTTATTCATTTTATTTGATTTCATTATTTATAGTAATGAATTTTTATATTTTGATATATATATATATATAAATTATTTTTAGTATCTACTTTCAATATGTCTGTATAGTTTAGGTTAATTTAGGCATGTAAAGCTTAAACTAAATGAAAATGAGAAGTGTGTTTTCTTTAATATAACGTTTTATATAATATTATTTTGTTTGATTTCAGTTCATGTTTATTTTATTTTCATGTAAGAACTTATTTAATGGTTTTCATTTCAGTTTCAGTTACTGTAATAACCCTGTTCAGAACATCATGTTTCTGCTTGAGAAATTATGAAGAGTGACGTTTAATGAAATTCAGCTGAACAGCATCATCATCTGACGAACTGATCCTGACAGAATAAATCACACCTTCACCTCAAAGAACGTGTTTCAGCAACATCAACCCTCTGATGCATGAATTATTAAATCACAAAGTAAGTCTTAAATGTGAATTATTACCTCAGAACTAGAATATAATAATTACTCTCAGTCTTTATGTTCCAAAATGAGTTACTTATCCATCCTATAAACAGAAGACAGTCCTTTTTTTATTTAAATATAGACAAACACAGTGACATATGGGTAAAGGTCAAAGGTCGTGGTGTGAACAGCTATGAAGAAGTCATATTTAAATATATACATTGATTGTAAAAATAAAATGTTAAATAAAAACACATTTATTAAGTGTAATAAATGTAAAAAAAAATAATTGTATATAGTTTTTTTATATAAATAAAATTTAAATGTAAAATACACATTTATTTTATATAAATTAAAATTTTACATTTTATATCAATACATTATAAATTATATTATTATTATTATTATAAGCTTTTATTTTTATATTTTCTGATTTATTTTTACATTTTTGTGAAAAGTTTAGTAATTTTTTTGTGTGTGTGTGTGTTTTATTTTTTTCATTAGTTTTCACTTAAAAAAAAAAAAACCTCTACATTTTATTAATTTTTATTTCAATTAATTCTCGTTATTTTAGTACATCAAGCTAACCTATATGAAAATCAAATAAAATATATTATTTTTTTTACTTTATTTTTTTAATAAGTTTTTTTTTTTTCACTTAATTTTCTTTTCATGGTTTAAGTTTCTATATATTTAATTTTATAATTAATTTTATAGTTTTTTAATAAGTTTGTGTTAGTTAGTTTGTGTTTTAAAATTTAATTTAATAAAAACTATATTTAAAATATATTTTTATAAATTTTTTATATATTATAAATTGAATTAAAACAAATTCTACACATATAAATAAAACTAATCTAAATGGTAAGTGATTTATGGTGCGTCTGTCTCAGGACTGAAGGGGTTAATGTGTAAAGTGAGCGAGTGGAAGGTCAAAGCTGTGAAATAACAGATATGAGATTCATCTGAACGCAGGACTAAACAGCAGAAATGCCTGCTCAGTATTCAGAGCTCACAAACACTAATATAATCCAGCATTTCCATATTGTTTATGCGCATGCAGGCCAACAAAAGAACAGTTTCGTCCAATAACAGCTGGAGAAGTCAGACGTGCCTTGAGGAACATCACGCCTGTGAATCTGAGAATATGAGTGATAATAAACTCATCAGCGTCCCGACGCAAACGAGGCCTAATCAGACAGCACAGAGTTCACTCACCTTATTTAGAAGCAGTGCATTAATAATGGTCATAATGAAATGCTGCACATTCAGTAAATGGAAATGTTGTTGAGCTGCTTTCAAAGTTCGTCATTCCCTGAGAACACCGTGCGTCTAGATTAAGTACAATTTCACTTTAGGCCTTTCTTATATTTGCATCAACATATTTTTTTGACCCCTCAGAATACATTAGATTGTAGAAGACAGTGGGCTGGCATTAAACTTTATTATTTAGTCTATTATGGTCTGGTTTCCATGACGACAGCATCCTCTTCTGACTCGACTCGGGACTGGTTTTCTGCTGGATATTTATGTTGAGCATCTGTACGTTAATGACTTAATGTGTTCAAATGAGCCTGATGAGGTTGCAGTATGTGTGTGTGTGTGTGTGTGTGTGTGTCCTTCAGGAGTGTGTGTGGAAAACTTGGGTTTAGCGTTACAGTAGGGTCAGAGCTATTCAAACACACACAAAGAGAGTTCAGCCTTGTGCCGCTTCATCAGTCTCCTGCCATTCATTTCCACCGAACACTACGAGCTCAAGGATCCTTCATTCACTTCTCCAGAGAACGGCATATACATTCAACAGCTTCCTATGGAAAATGATTTGAGATATATAATTTTAACAATTATTTAAAAAAAAAAAAGAAATTAATACATTTATTTATTAATCAAGAATACATGTAATTGATCAAAAGTGAGCATTTTTTCTGCTCACCCTGAATGCATTTATTTGATTAATGATAAAGTAAAACAATTAAATGTTTTTACTATTTAAAACAGCTGTTTTCTGTGTGAATCTCTGTTAAACTGTAATTTATTTCTGTGATGTGCAGCTGTATTTTCAGCATCATTACTCCAGTCTTCAGTGTCACATGATCTTCAGAAATCATTCTAATATGATGATTTACTGCTCATGAAACATTTCTGATTATTATCAATGTTGAAAACAGTTCAACTGCCTTTTAAAAAGTGTGTATTTATCAAGGACGCTTTAAATTGTTCAAAAGTGTCAGTAAAGACATTTATAATGTGCCAAAAGGTTTTTATTTCAAATAAATGCTGTTCATTTGAACTTTCTATTCATCTGTGAATCATGAAAAAAATAAAATGTATCACAGTTTCCACAAAAATATTGTGCAGCACAACTGTTTTCAACATTGATAATAATCAGAAATGTTTCTTGAGCTCCAAAACTTCATATTAGAATGATTTCTGAAGATCATGTGACACTGAAGACTGGAGTAATGATGCTGAAAATACAGCTGTGCATAACAGAAATAAATTACAGTTTAACAGATATTCACATAGAAAACAACATTTTAAATTCTAAAAATATTTCACATTTTTACTCTATTTTTGATCAAATAAATGCAGCCTTGATGAGCAGAAGAGACCTCTTTTTTAAAACCCTTAAAACAGGGATCTCCAACCCTGCTCCTGGAGAGCTACCTTCCTGCAGACTTCAGTTCCAGCCCTGCTCCAACACACCTGTCTGTAATTATCAAGTAGCCCTGAACACCTTGATTAGCTGGTTCAGGTGTGTTTGATTGGGGTTGGAGCTGCAATCTGTAGGACGGTAGCTCTCCAGGAGCAGGGTTGGAGATCACTGCCTTAAAACATCTTTTGAACGGTAGTGTATATAAACTACAAAATATGTAAAAAAAAAAAAAAAATGAGTTTTTGAAGTTGCACATAAAACAAGGATTATTAGAAAACATGTTTTGCCAGAAAATACTATTTCAGTGTTTCTGCTTCAAACTTTGTGCAATTCATTGTCACTGAAATGTACTAGCAATTTTTGAGTGAAAATTGTTTCTTTCAGTGTAATATACAACATTAATGTATATATTCCTAGAAAATGCCCTCGAGTGATGTCTCTGCTGAAGGCCTGCAGTCGTTTTGGAGGCATTTAATCTTCAGTCTCTGAGGATCAGACGTGTGTTTCTGCCTCAAACACGCTCCACACATGAGACGAGCGCAGGGCAGAGAGTATGACGCCACGCTCCAGGAGTAAACCTTCAGAGAACAAGAGCAGAACCGACCTGAAAGAACAAGAAGAACAAGATAATTACACAAACTCATCATTCTGTTCGAATGCATAGAGATAAAGATCAGACGCTATTGTACTATAAATCATACTGAAACATTCTGAACTCAAAAAGAACATTCATTGAAACAAGACAGCAAAACCATTTACCATTAAAACAAAAATCAAACAAATATCTGTCAACGAGGTCAGAAAAAAATCACCCTCATTCAAAGAGAAATCAGGTTTTCATTCCCCACTCACAGATAGTTCTTGTTTTAGGCATTAAGCATAAACTAAATAAGACTTCACACATTCATTTTGCTTCTCAAGTGTTTTGAGTTATAGATGTTTAGATATTTGAACTAGAAAACAAGACAAAAATACTGAGGAAGAAAATCATTTTTTGCAGTGCATGCAACATTTAATGCCACGACTTTATGAATAGACCAATTCAAGAAAACACTGTAAAAATGTTAATCTTAATTATTCAGCAATCATTATTACAGAGCAGTTAAGAACTAGAATTTCAAGTAATCAAGTGGAACTATTTGCAAATGCTTTTATTTTATAATATTCACTTTTAATCATATGCCAAATATCCTGAAAATGGTCTCCCGCATGTCAGTAAGTCATGAAATTAGGCTTACACAAAAAATGCTGTAAATTACATAACTATAGTTATGTATAATTTTTTTTGTATAGGCCTAATTTCATGACAAAGTAACTATGATGTCGCCAGTGTTGGAGAGTAGCATTAAATCATTTAATTACAAAATAAACGTAATTGTAATCAATTACAGTTACTGAGAAAAAAATGAGTAATTAAATTAGTTATGAAAATGTTAACAATTACGAAGGGGGTGACTTATGATTTGCTTTGGAGGATGATTGTTCCTTTACAAACCAGGACAGCATGGTTCACTTCAGATATTAGTGTCCTATAAAAACTTTACTAAGTTAAAATATGCTGAATTGATGTTGCCTTGACAAATATATTAGCTAAAAGAGGCATTTTGTATTCATTGAATGAACAAACTGACAAAACAAAAGTAGTTACTTAGTACAATTATTAACACAATAGTTGCAAGAACCTAAAAATCTGAAAGCATCAAGTTGCCTTGGATTTTTACGTTTTCAACAATTTTTTTTTTTTTTTACAGTGAACCAATGAAAGCTTTTTTTGCCACTTTATAATAAATAAAATAAGGCAATTGCAACTTTTTTACTCATAATTCTCTTCTTTTTTTTTTCTCAGAAATGCAAGAAAAAGATACAAACTATGGGATGTAAACCAAAAACTGCAACAACAAAAAGTCTGAATTGTGAGCTAAAAAGTAGCATTATCTATTTATTATTCTGTGGCAGCTTCCGTACAAACCTGAAGGAAAGATGTTGAAGGACCAATGAATGACAATATCAAAACACATAAGATTGTCACAGGCGTGTTTTCTTGGTAGAGAACATTACAAGGTCAGCTCAGACACACACAAGACACAATGCAGTCAGAGATGAACCCTCTTATTACTCACCATCAGGTTATTTAAAGGAATCTCAGAGAGAGGTTGTAAAGGGAAAAATGTCACGTATCTTTCTTTCTTCCATGAAACATTCTGTGCTCTTTTTTTCATACAAAAATAACAATTTAAATTTAGTTCTGAAGGACTGAAGGATTTGTTTCAGATTTGTTAAAAATAAAACAAAATGTTAAATGTAATAAAACGGCTAATTGCCAAGGCAAAATGCTTTTTTAAAGTAATGTCATAAAACTATTGACTTAACCAAGTAGTATTACTGACAGTGATGAGTAAACTTGGCTGAATTAAGACACAAAAAGAGGAGGAACAGACAAACCGGCTTCGCAACTCATTTGATTCAGATTGGAACTTCAGAGCGTGTATCGAGAATCATTTGATTCAGATCGGGATTTTGGTGAGGGTTTGCGAATCATTTGATTCAGATCCGGAATTCAGTGCTGGTATAGTGAATCATTTGTTTCAGATTGGGGCATCGGAGTGAGTTCATGGATCTTTTGATTCAGATCGGAACTTCAGTGCGAGTATAGTGAATCATTTGTTTCAGATCAGGACTTCGGTGTCGGTTCGATAATCATTTGATTCAGATCGGGACTTCAGTGCGAGTATAGTGAATCATTTGTTTCAGATCAGGACTTCGGTGAGGGTTCGTGAATCAGTTGATTCAGATCGGGACTTCAGTGCGAGTTCGTGGATCTTTTGATTCAGATCGGAACTTCATTGCGGGTATAGTGAATCATTTGATTCAGATCGGGACTTCAGTGCGAGTTCGTGGATCTTTTGATTCAGATCGGAACTTCAGAGCGTATATCGAGAATCATTTGATTCAGATCGGGACTTCAGAGCGAGTTCGTGGATCTTTTGATTCAGATCGGAACTTCAGTGCGGGTATAGTGAATAATTTGTTTCAGATCGGGACTTCAGTGCGAGTTCGTGGATCTTTTGATTCAGATCGGAACTTCATTGCGGGTATAGTGAATCATTTGATTCAGATCGGGACTTCAGTGCGAGTTCGTGGATCTTTTGATTCAGATCGGAACTTCAGTGCGGGTAGCCTATAGTGAATCATTTGTTTCAGATCAGGACTTCAGTGCGAGTTCGTGGATCTTTTGATTCAGATCGGAACTTCAGAGCGTATATCGAGAATCATTTGATTCAGATCGGGACTTCAGAGCGAGTTCGTGGATCTTTTGATTCAGATCGGAACTTCAGTGCGGGTATAGTGAATCATTTGATTCAGATCGGGACTTCAGAGCGAGTTCGTGGATCTTTAGATTCAGATCGGAACTTCAGTGCGGGTAGCCTATAGTGAATCATTTGTTTCAGATCAGGACTTCAGTGCGAGTTCGTGGATCTTTTGATTCAGATCGGAACTTCAGAGCGTATATCGAGAATCATTTGATTCAGATCGGGACTTCAGAGCGAGTTCGTGGATCTTTTGATTCAGATCGGAACTTCAGTGCGGGTATAGTGAATCATTTGTTTCAGATCAGGACTTCAGTGCGAGTTCGTGGATCTTTTGATTCAGATCGGAACTTCAGAGCGTATATCGAGAATCATTTGATTCAGATTGGGACTTCAGAGCGAGTTCGTGGATCTTTTGATTCAGATCGGAACTTCAATGCGGGTATAGTGAATCATTTGTTTCAGATCAGGACCTCAGTGCGAGTTCGTGGATCTTTTGATTCAGATCGGAACTTCAGAGCGAGTATAGTGAATCATTTGATTCAGATCTGGACTTCGGTGCAGGCTCATGGATCATTTGATTCAGATCGGGACTTCAGTGCGAGTTCGTGGATCTTTTGATTCAGATCGGAACTTCATTGCGGGTATAGTGAATCATTTGATTCAGATCAGGACTTCGGTGCAGGCTCATGGATCATTTGATTCAGATCGGGGCTTCGGTGCAGGTTCACAAATCCTTTGTTTCAGATCGGAACTTCAGTGCAAGTTTGTGGATCTTTTGATTCAGATAGGAACTTCAGTGCGGCTATAGTGAATCATTTGTTTCAGATCAGGACTTCAGAGCGAGTTCGTGGATCTTTTGATTCACATCGGAACTTCGGAGTGTGTATTGAGAAACATTTGATTCAGATCGAGACTTCAGTGCAGGTTCGTGAATCATTTGATTCAAGTTGTGACTTCGGTGCAGGTTCGTGAATCATTTGATTCAGATTGGGACTTCGGTGCATGTATTGAGAATCGTTTGATTCTAACAATATAAACATTAAAACATTAAGGCAGTACACTTAAAGTAATAAAGAGAGAGAGAGAGAGAGAGAAAAAAAAAAAGAATAAGCACACAGATTTGTTGCCCGGGTAACAACAACAAAAACAAGGTAATAAAAGTACATCTTAAGAAGACACAAAGGAAGAATATAAAGACACTGTTTTCATAGCGTTCAAATGAACAGAACTTTGGATAGTTTCCACATACTTGTCTAAGTCAACTCTGAATAAAGAAAAAAGAAAAGGTTTAGAGCCAGTAATCTTTTGTTTATGAATGTGAAATTTAGCTAAGAAGAAACATACATTAATTATGTAATATTTTCCAGTATTCTCTTTTGAATAGTCAAGCAATCCAAAGAAAACGTCATTAAAACAAAAAGAGAAGTGACTTACAAAATAACACTGAATAAATGCCAAAAAGTGTTTCAGTGTAGGAGCATTGCCAAAATAAATGAAGTCTTCTTCCGAAGAATGACAAAAACAGCAACTCATTTCAATGTCTGACTTATATTTCCTAAGAAAGGCTTTAGTTGGGTAACATTTGTGAATTAACTTAAATGTTATTTCTTTTACTTTATTGGTAAGCAGATATCTATGAGGCAAGGTCCATACTTTCTCCCAAGGTATGTGCTCCACAATGCTATTCAAATAAGGTATTATGTAAGGAATTGTTATTATCTCTCTCTGAAAAAGAGCTCTAATTTTATAGTAATTTTTTTTGTTGATGTGCAGAAAAGCAAACACTTCCGATCATTTCTGTAAGAAATCTGAGTAGTTGTAGTTGGAAAGTATGCCTTGTGAATTAAAAAGCTTTCCAACTAAAAGAAGATTGTTTTTAAACCAGTGATTGATTCTCTTAAAGAATATTCTTATTTTTCCATAAATAATATCTGTGCGGAGAAAAGTTGTGTGAGACTTTGTGGTGTTTGTGGATCTTTTGATTCAGTTAGGAACTTCGGAGCATGTATCGAGAATCAGTTGATACAGATTGGGACTTCGGTGCGGGTTTGTGAATCATTTGATTCAGATCGGGACTTCGGTGCGGGTCCGTGAATCATTTGATTCAGATTGGGAATTCGGTGTTGGTCAGTAAATCATTTGTTTCGGATCGGGACTTCAGAGCGTGTTTGTAGATCTTTTGTCTCCATTCGGAACTTCGGAGCATGTATCGAGAATCAGCTGATTCAGATTGGGACTTCGGTGCGGGTTTGCGAATCATTTGATTCAGATCGGGACTTCGTTGCGGGTCCGTGAATCATTTGATTCAGATCGGTACTTCGGTGAGGGTCCGTGAATCATTTGATTCAGATCGGGAATTCGGTGCGGGTCCGTGAATCATTTGATTCATATCGGGACTTCGGTGCGGGTCCGTGAATCATTTGATTCAGATCGGGAATTCGGTGTGGGTCCGTGAATGATTTGTTTCGGATCGGGACTTCAGAGCGTGTTTGTAGATCTTTTGTCTCCATTCGGAACTTCGGAGCATGTATCGAGAATCAGCTGATTCAGACTGGGACTTCGGTGCGGGTTTGCGAATCATTTGATTCAGTTCGGAACTTCGGAGTGTGTATTGAGAATCAGTTGATTCAGATTGGGACTTCGGTGCGGGTTTGCGAATCATTTGATTAAGTTCGGAACTTCGGAGTGTGTATTGAGAATCAGTTGATTCACATCGGGACTTCTAGCTAGCAGGAAACACAACTAAAGTTCTATCTTCCTAAAATAGTAAAACAATCCAAACAAATCATCTTTAAAAACAGAAAGAAAAGTCACTTACAAAATTAGATCGGATGAACATTAAATAAATCTGACCAAAATGTCTCTAAGTGTCTATTGTCTCTAAAAATGTCTTGAATACTTTCAGAAGCTTTTTGTGGAATTTGGATTAATTCATTAATCTGCTGTTAGAGCTCTTCATATTTAAGGAGATAACTATAATTTCCAAAGTCATCGCTTGCTATGATTTTCAAGAATTTAGTTGAGATACTATAACATGTCCTCAAAGAGGACTATGCTGATTGATTTGTGTCTTTATCATTTAATGTGTTTTTGATCGGATATGCTTTTACGCAAATGATTACAGTAACATAAATACAAACAATAGAAATATAAAAACATAGCATTTGTTCTTTAAATCAATTAATTACATCATCAAATCAAATAATTACATCAGAACTACATCAAAAGGAATATGGTTTCATCGGTGAGAAGTGTTACATGTCATGTTACAGAAAAACAAAGCTAAAATATCGGCTTTATTCACAATAATCAGAATGAAGAAATAACAGTAATTTTCATCTTCTCAAAATATTCACACGCAATATGTTGGTAATAACGATTTCACATAAATAACCATCATATTCACAGCCTGCCTGTCTACCCACAACATCACATCAGAGCATAGCAGCATCTCTCAGAACCTTCCAGAAGCATCACTGTAGAATAAGGAAAGCAAGTTCAGTTTGGATTTAATCTCAGCCAAATAAAAAAAAAAACTAATCTTTTCTTTCTTTTTTAAAGTAATTCTACCTGCAGATAGGAGCCTTCTGTTTGTCGTCTACACTCTTAAAAATAAGGGTGCTTAAAAGGTTCTTCACAGTGATGGCATAGAAGAACCATTTTTTGTTCCACAAAAGAACCATTCAGTTAAAGAACCATCTCTTTTTGACCTTTGTATAATCTGAAGAACCTTCTTTTACCACACAGGACAGAAAGGTTCTTCAGGTGTTAAAGGTTCTTTATGGAAACATTTAGACAAAAAAGTTCTTCTATGGCATCGTGAAGCACCTTTATTTTTTAGAGTGTAATGACCCCTGCTGTTCATGTTTAGTCACTGCAGACAGAACTGATGCCCCCCCCAACATCCCTGAAACATTAAAACATCACTGAACCAACACCAGATTCCTTCAGGTACAAAACTAATCCCTCTGTGATACACACTGTGGGTTAAAAGTGTGGAATAATTCAAATGTCTTTGAACGAAATCTCTGCTGCTCACCAAGGCTGCATTTATTTGATAAAAAATACAGTAAAAATGTGAAATATTATTAGAATTTAAAACAGCTGTTTTCTATGTGAATATCTGTTAAACTGTAATTTATTTCTGTGATGCGCAGCTGTATTTTCAGCATCATTACTCCAGTCTTCAGTTTCACATGATCTTCAGAAATCATTCTAATATGCTGATTTGCTGCTCAAGAAACATTTCTGATTATTATCAATGTTGAAAACAGTTGTGCTGCACAATATTTTTGTGGAAACTGTGATGCATTAAAAAAATCTTGAGTAAAAAATAAATAAAAAAAGAAAGAAATTAATACTTTTATTCAGTAGGGATGCATTAAAAGTGACAGTAAAGGCATTTATATGACATATATTACAAATGATTTCTATTTCAAATAAATGTTGTTAATTTGAACTTTCTATTCATCTGTGAATCCTGAAAAATAAAATGCATCACAGTTTCCACAAAAAATATTGTGCAGCACAACTGTTTTCAACATTGATAATAAACAGAAATGTTTCTTGAGCAGCAAATCATCATATTAGAATGATTTCTGAAGATCATGTGACACTGAAGACTGGAGTAATGATGCTGAAAATACAGCTGCACATCACAGAAATAAATTACAGTTAAAATTTATTACAATAGAAAACTATGGAAGCTTGTTTCTACAATTGCAAAATTCTTACAATTCTGAATTTGCATTTATATCTCGCTCTATATCTCAATTCAAGGAAAATAGTCACAATCACAATTATCTTTTATTTTTTTATCACGAGATGGAAAAAATCTAAATAGCAAGAAAAAAATCAGAAACATGAGAACATTTAAAAAAAAAAAAAAATTTCATTTTATTTCATGGTAGAAACAAGCTTCCATAGAAAAAAGGTATGTTAAAGTATAATAATATTTCATGATTTGGTGAGCAGACGAGACTTCTTTCAAAAACATTAATTGTAATTATTCCAAAGCTCGAAATGAAACATTTCCCCTCATTATCACTGGTAACCAAAAGAGTTATAAAGAAGTTTAAAAGCTGGAGAAATGTGCATCACTTTAATTCTTAACTGCATAATTCTTTCATGTGTTGCAGTAACACAAGCTGATCTCGGCCCTCTTTAGTCTAGCACAGAACAGTCTCGCGATGATTGTCTCGCGTCTAAATCTCTGTGGACTCGATCCGCTCCAGGCGAGTAGGTCCGGGCCACGGAGGCGCCAGCTGATGCAGGATCGGTTTGGGATCATCGGCGGTCGAGGACAGAGTCACGGTCAGAGGAACGGGGATGGAGAGACCAACGGGCGATCCGGGCCTGGTGCCAAGTTTAGCTCCGACCCGCTCCTCCAGCACCTGATACTTCAGCACATGCTCTTTCTCGCCCTGCAAGATTACAGTAAAAATGTAAAATATTATTACAATTTAAAACAGCTGTTTTCTAAGTGAATATGCGTTAAACTGTAATTTATTTCTGTGATGCGCAGCTGTATTTTCAGCATCATTACTCCAGTCTTCAGTGTCACATGATCTTCAGAAATCATTCTAATATGATGATTTGCTGCTCAAGAAACATTTCTGATTATTATCAATGTTGAAAACAGTTCATAAAAAGTCCCAAAAGGTACACAACATTAAAAAATCTAAAAAAGTTGAATAAGCAGAATAAGAATATGTGAATAACTAAATTTAGACAAAAATGTCAGATAGAACCTTATAATTCTAAGGCGACAAAATATCTTTACTGTCGCTTTTGACTAATTTAATGTGTCTTTGACAAATAAAAGTGTTAATTTATTTTTTAATTTGATATTTTTCTTAATTTGTGTCCCTGCAGCACAAAAGCAGTCATAAGCAGCACAGGTATATTTGTAGCAATAGACAACAATACATTGTATGGGTCAAAATTATACATTTTTTTCTATGCCAAAAAATCATTAGGATATTAAGTAAAGATCATGTTCCATGAAGAAATTTAGTAAATTTCCTACTGTAAATATATCAAAACTTAATAATATGCATTGCTAAGAACTTCATTTGAACAACTTTAAAGATGATTTTCTCAATATTTAGATTTTTTTGCACTCTCAGATTCCAGATTTTCAAATATTGTCCTCCTAACAAAACATATTTCAACGGAAAGATTATTTATTGAAAAAAACCGACCCTTATGATTGGTTTTGTGGTTACATTTTACTGCAAACTATGAAATAGCATGATAGTTTCCACACAAATATTGGGCAGCACAACTGTTTTCAACATTGATGATAAAGGTTGGGGACAGAGTAAGGGTTACCAGAACGGGGATGGAGAGGCTGACGGGCGATCCGGGCGATCCGGGTGTGGTGCCCAGTTTGGCTCCGATCTGGCCGACCTGCTCCTCCAGCGCCTGGTTCTTCTGCAGCGTCTCCACGTAGCTGAGCTGCAGCTGCGCCTGGTACTTCAGCACACGCTCCTTCTCTCCCTGCCAGGTGTGTCGCTCCTGAGCGAAGGTGAGCGCCTGCCTCTCTCTCTGCTGCCGCTCCAGGTGCAGCTCGCCCTGCAGTCTCTCCAGCTGCCGCCGCAGCTCTCCGGCCTCCTGCCGCTGCGCTTTGGCCTCGTCGCTCTGCAGGCTGAGGAAGCTGTCGATGGGCAGGGGTTCGGGCGTTCGGGGCGAGTGCAGGCCGGCCCACGGTAAGCTGCTGCTGCCGCTGATGTCCCTCAGACACACGGCGTGATCGCTCCTGCAGCTCAGCTCGCTCAGAGCACGCTTGAGACCCAGAACCTCGGCCTCGAACACCACCAGCTTGTCACGCAACATCGACACCTGCGGAGAGAACAAACCAGCGCTTACAGTGTGTGTGGAGTATGACATTTACTGACCTGGACCACAAAACCAGTCATAAGGGTCAATTTTTCAAAACTGAGATTTATGCATCATCTGAAAGCTGAATAAATCATCTCTCCATTGGTGTATGGTTTTTTAGGAGGACAATATTTGTCTGAGATACAACTATTTGAAAATCTGGAATCTGAGGATGCAAAAAAAATCTAAATATTGAGAAAATCATCTTTAAAGTTGTTCAAATGAAGTTCTTAGCAATGCATATTACTAATCAAAAATTAAGTTTTGATATATTTACGGTAGGAAATTTACTAAATATCTTTATGAAACATGATCTTTACTTAATATCCTAATGATTTTTGGCATAAAAGAAAAATCGATAATTTTACATATATGTACAAATATACATATGTATAAATATTATTTCACTGCTCATCTAATCCTCTTTTTAAGTAGACGTGAAGTGCATTAAAATTTGTTTTATGCACAACTAGACATGCATTATTCTGCTTATCCATGGTCATAACCAACAGATAATCACATAGAAAACAGCTGTTTTAATTTGTAATAATATTTCACAATATTACTTTTTATTTATTTGTTTACTTATTTTGTTGATAAAATAAATGCAGTCTTGATGACTTCTTTCAAAAATATTTTAAAAAACCTAATTATTCCAAACCTTCGACTGGCAGTGTATATAAATATATATAGAAATGAAAAAGAAGCCAAATGCATGGCAGTTTAATTTGACAAATAACCTTAGTAAGAACTGTGTTTTACAAAGTTTGTGCATCAATCATATTTTAATGCAAATAATTTTGATTTGAGTCTTCTAGCTCAAACAAAGTCAACTTTAATGCTTATTGTTAGAGGTTTCAGCAAAGAACTAACCTCATGTATCAGCATTAGTAATAGTTTAATTGTTTGTTATTATTAAATACGACTTTAGTCAGGATCATATAAGTGCGGTGCGTTGGATATGAGTGTGTGTGCACCTCTGTCAGCGTTCTCTTCAGTTCTCCTTCACATCTCTCCAGCTCACGGTTCTTGTTGGTGTACGAGTCCTTCAGGCCCATCATAGTCTCCTCGCGCTCCTTCATCTGGCCCTTGAGCTCCTTCAGCTGACCCCTGAGGGCCACCATCTCTCCGGCGCGCTGCGTCACCTCGTTCTGACTCTCTCGCAGCTGCTGCTTCAGCAGAGAGATCTCGCCCGCTTTCTGACACAGCTGTGCAACACAAACCAAAGCCATCACTGCTGGGTCTCACAGGCTGCGCTGTTTTAGTTCAGTCTGCTGTATGTTGCTCTATCAGTTCTCTATCAGTTCCTGAAGTCCTTAGACTTAAACTGTTTACTTGAAATATTCCCAGAAATTTCAGTCTGTGTAATAAATAACAAACACTACTTGTTAAATAATTAAAATTTGTTTATTTTCTGCTCATGAAGGCTGCATTTATTTGATCAAAAATACAGAAAAATGTGAAATATTATTACAATTTAAAACAGCTGTTTTCTCTGTGAATCTCTGTTAAAGTGTAATTTATTTCTGTGATGTGCAGCTGTATTTTCAGCATCATTACTCCAGTCTTCAGTGTCACATGATCTTCAGAAATCATTCTAATATGATGATTTGCTGCTCGAAAAACATTTCTGGTTATTATCAGTGTGAAATATGTTTTAAACAAAGAAATTAATTATTTTATTAATCAAAGATGAACATTACATTTATATTACTATACTATATCCCTCTATATGTTGCAATAGAAAATGGGTATTTTGAATTGTAATAATATTTCACAATATTGCTGTGTTTTTTATTTAATTTGAATTAAATAAATTCAGTCTTGGGGTGAGCATAAACATTAACAAATCTTAATTACTCAGACTTTTGACTGGCTATAACCGGTACATAATGTTAGAGTAAACTGCTCTAAAAATTCCATAAAAACTGGCCTAAATAGTCTTTTAGCAGATGTTTTTTATATAAATATGCTCTTTTATCTTTTATATGAATTAAATATAATTTGTATTTTTTATGCTCTAAACAATATAATAACATGAAAAAAAAAGTTTTGCCGGGTCTCAAGAGGTTAAAAATGAAAACCTTCTTTTGGAGCCTTTGTTTTTAATCCTCTCACCTCCCACTTGGTCTCCTCCAGGCGAGGCAGGATATCCGCCTGCTCCTTGCGGTAATCCAGGCACCTCCTCTCCAGCTCCTCTCTCTGTGCGAGCAGGGCGCTGATCTCCTCCTGGAGCCGGCCCTTGTCCTGCTGCAGACGGGCGATGTGGGTCTGCAGGGCCTGCTGGGTGCGCTGGGCTCGGTGGGTCACCTGCTGTAGACGGCCGGCGTAGTTCTGCCGCAGCTCCTCCATCTCTCGCTCCCAGATGTGCTGCTTCTCCTCGAACACCTGCACGATGGCGGCCTCGCTCTGGTCCAGGTTACGCCGCATGTGGATCACCTGAGGAACAATCACAGTCACTACTCCAGGTATAAGTTTCTTCTGCCTGCCATGGACCTTTTTCACCTTTTCCGGTTTCTCAGATTTCTAAAATTGTATCTGTTAACATGAGTTTGTGCACTGTGAACTAATATGAAAATTTTATTAACTAACATTAACAAAGGTTAATATTGTAAAAAAAATATATATACATATTTAAGACCATTATTGTACAGTGTTACCACAATTGTAAAAGTCTACAATCTTCATGAGTTTATAATAAAGCAATGAGCCCCGTGAAGGCGTGGTTTACAGTGAATTTATAACAGCTGAGGGGCGTTGTAAGGCACGACGCGATGCAGAGTTATAGCTGTTATAAATTCACTGTAAACCACAGCTTCACGGGGCTTATTGCTTTTATAAAACGGTTATTCCATACACGTAGTAAGGTTTCACAATATAAAATAGAGTGAATAAAGTGTAATGATATTAATAAAAACAGTATTCTTCCACCAAACAATGTAGTTCCTCAGAAACACTTGTGGTTGTAACAAAGTGGTTGCCGAGCAACAAACAAATGTAAACAAAGGTGTTTGTTACTTTGTAGAGTAATTTACAACAGCTTCAAACGTGGCTCAACCAATCAGAATCAAGGACCGGAACTCTCTGTTTTATAAAAAAAAGTAAGTAATATTCAGGCAAACAAAATCAAGATATATTTTGCTGAGAAACACTGCACAGTGTTGCTTTGATGGGTAATTTAATTAGAATCATGAAACAGAGCTAAAATATCTAATGAAGTTATTGTTGTAACTAGTGACCATTTCTTTGAGTATCATGTTTGATGGCTCATTCAGATTAGATTAGATAAACCTTTATTCCTCCCACAATGGGGACATAGTCTGATAGAGTGAGAATATGAAGGAAAACCAGCTTGATTTTATTCAGACTCGAACTGAGCAAAAATATGAATTTGCTGCAAATGCTGATATTTTTATGATGAAATTCTACTGCTTGTAATGTAAATCAGTGAGATCTTTCTAACAGTGCAGCAAATACTTATCTAAATATCAGTCTGTGCTCTATATCTCCAGTAATCTGTCTCAGTAAGATGAGA
>JANHFF010000295.1:0-102500 GCA_024542945.1 allo-octoploid hybrid of Carassius auratus x Cyprinus carpio | reverse complement strand
TGGTTTGGAAAATTAGGCCAAATGAATCTGTTATAGTGTGTTAGCAATTGAGAAAAAATTAAAATAAAATATATCATTGTCTTTGTTTTGTCTCAAGATGCACACCAGTAATGTTTTTTTTAAGGCATGTTAAAAAAAAAATTCTCAAATGTCCTAATTGAACTCTGGCCTAATCCTGGCTTAGTCTAAGACCTGTCTGTGAAACCAGAAGGTTCTATTTCAAATAAATGCTGTTATTTTGAACTTAGTCATCAAAGAATCTTGAAAAATAAACAAGATGCTTCAGAAATCATCAATGATATGCTGATTTTCAACATTAGTGATAGCTGCTTCATATTTTTGTGGAAACTGTGATACATTTTATTTTTCAGAATTCACAGATGAATAGAAAGTTCATAAGAAGAGCATTTATTTGAAATAGAAATCACTATGCACTACGTGCATATTTGTACACCGGTGTTCAAAGGTTTGGGGTTGGTAAAATATTTTTGAAATTAATGTTTTCGAAAGAAGTCTCTTCTGCTCAGCAAAGCTGCATTTATTTGATTAAAAATACTGTAGAAAATGTAAAATATTATTAGAATTTAAAAATAGCTGTTTTCTATGTGAATATCTGTTTAACTGTAATTTATATCTGTGATGTGCAGCTGTATTTTCAGCATCATTACTCCAGTCTTCAGTGTCACATGATCTTCAGAAATCATTCTAATATGATGATTTGCTGCTCGAGAAACATTTCTGATTATTATCAATGTTGAAAGCAGTTGTGCCGCACAATATTTTTGTAGTGTGATACATTTTATTTTTCACCATTTATTTGGAATAGAAATCTTTTGCAACATTATAAATGTCTTTACTCTCACTTTTGATCAATTTAATGCATAATTTATTTGCTGAATATAAATATCAGTTTGTTTCTTTTTTTTCTCTCTAACCCTATTTCTATAGATGCTGAAAATTTAGATTTGATCACAGGAATAAATTACATTTTATATTATATACACATAGAAATCAGTTGAACCTGTAATAGTATTTTTTAACAATATTACAGATTTAATCAAACAATTGAAGCCTTTTTCAGCAGAAGAGAATTCTTTCAAAAAATACTGAAAGCTCCTATCAACCCCAAACCTTATAGTAGCATACAAATATGCAAGTAGTCTGATAACAATAGGAATTATTTGATTATCAACTTTGTATTCAAAAACACAGGCAGTAACATCGCAAATTGTTTAGAAAGGTTTAAGAGATGTAGGTGAGACAACAGCAAAACAATGGAGAGCTTCAGTGCATTAACAGTTGTGAATTTTTGCATGATCCACAACATAAACAAATGCACTTACTAAAAGCAAACCTAACTGTGTTTCAGCGACCGTATGCAAGCATCAGCATCATGTGAGCAGCAGCCAGATTGATCCAGGCTTGTGTTTGACACGGGTAACGTGACATCCATGTGCATGAAAACACACCATGAAAGACAGAAGCTGTTTGATCTCACAACGAGCTGCAGCACCGTGAGCGGCCAACAGAGGGTTCACACTCCAGTGCTTTGCCATTACCTCATCTGTTCTCGCACTTACACATCTCACGCGCATTTGCATTGGCACCTCGGATTGCTATGGGCCACGAGATGAATGTGTGTGTCTTTGTGTGTAAGGTAAGATATAGTTAAACTTTTATTGGCTCCACAAGGCCACTAACCTTCACGCAAACGAATGCACAACAAGTTGCGCAATCATGTGAAACCTCAGATGACCAACTCTCGCCAAACCCTGAGCCTGTGCGTCCGCACAAAAGATTGCATGCGCTGTTGTTATCCAACATCTGAATGGACATCTGCAGCACCTTCTGACAGCGCGGATCCCTTTGAGCATCAAAACACTGCATCTTAATATAGACACACTCTCCATTTTCTGCTCTCCACACAAACAAAGACGCACCATGAAGATGGAAACCAGGAGATGGGTTGTTTTTTCCCTCCTTCCCACTATCAGTGCATTACATAATGCGTCCTCGCCGCTTTATCTGCGAGAGAGAATGGAGATCCGATCATTGGTTTACTTCCAGTCGAGTGAGTCGCAGTGATAGTGGAGCTTCTCTCTCGCTCTCTCTCGCTCTCTCTCTCTATTCTTCTATAATCGTTGTCGTCTCGCTTATGAAATCCACATGACTGCGATCGTACTCACTGTTTCAGCACCGCGGACAGCGACGCGCGTCGCGTCAGCCGCGTTCATTTACCGAGCTGGTCGCGTCGCGTCCATAAAACCGAGCTGCGTGTATCCTGACAGGAGCAGGTCTCGGGTGATGATGAGGAGGATGATGATGATAGTCAGTATCAGCTGAGCCACACACCCACCTTCGCCCCGCCCCTCTGCCGCACGCCAGCAACGCCCCCTGAAACCCCGACGGCATTGCGCATGCGCGTAGTATATGTCACACTACTCAGTCAGGCGTTTGTACTACGCGCATGCGTACGGTGATCCTCCAGAGGGAGATCCAAAATCATCAGTAACCATCAGTAGGGTTTCCTCAACATATACTTTTTAGGTTTTTGTTGTTTCGGTACCCCAAGTCTTCATAAAAGGGGTTCAAAATAATCGTAATATTTTCTAGTCTTTAATAATTAGTTGACGTAGCTATTATACGAAATAGAGCTCTAAATGAGGGCGATTCGTCACTGCTAATATTCAGATAAATAAGGGAAAGCGGCAAATTTGGGTTTTTCTACACAGTAGTTATGTTTCCGAAAAAATCGATAGTTTGGAATGATTCGGTTGTGTAAATGAGCCAAATGACTCATGAAATGAGACACAGTCGCTTGTCGCCGCCTATTGGCGGAACGACGTAATTTGCAGAAAGAGTCGAAGCGGAGTAAAATACATAGGTGCCTGGCCATTGGCCAAATTTGCCTCATGCACAATTAAACTGTCTGAAAAATCATGGCTGTAAATAAATTGAAAATGAAATGAAACGTGTCCATTGTGGCCTTGTATTGCATCATATATTTCTATTTATGCATTTGTACCGTGTTGGACACTATCCAATCACGTGATTCTGTTGAGCTTCGTATGCAATGGCCAATCAGAGGTGTTCAGATGTCTCATCGCTAAAAACGCCATTTTTCGCTGTCTGAATTCTGTACTCTCGCAAATACCATAAACAACTTAGTGCAGTACTTACGATGTACTGATATTCATTTTACAGTGGACAGTTTCAGAGATTATAATGGGAGTATTTGAGAGTGCTCTTTGCGCATAGCCTATAATTTATTCGCTGTTTGAATAACTGTGGAAATTAAAGAGTTATAAATAGTAACTTAGATGTTTTTATTAAATTCACGTTAAATACAAAGTCCGTCCTATTAAAAACATTTTATGACATGACGTGTGAAGTTAACAGATTACAATTACAGTCAGTTTTTAGGAGACTGTTTTCTTAATCCCGCTCACGCTAAATTTCTATCTGACCGCTCCACGGTGCTCCCGCGATGTTTGTGTCCACTCTCTCACTGTCCCGCAAACATTCTAATATTGTATAATTTTCGTGCTATCAAATAAGCATAGTGTTGAAACCGCTCTTTAATGAACGCTCAGTTCACTTTGGATTTGGAGATCATGCGCACTGTGTATTAGTATTAGTATTGTAGCGTATACATTTCCAAGTGAACTAAATTATTTTCATTTCTATTAAAAAAATAAATAAAATAAATAAACATTTTGGCGTTGCTGCGGTGGGCAAGTAATGTAACTGCTGTACGACCGAACACCGTGTAACACTAAATACCGCAGCAAGGCTAGTGTTTATGGACCTCCAACATTCTTGTTACGCGCCAAATCGCGTGTATATACTGTGTATATTTATTATGTATATTTAAAGACACAAACATACAGCATATATTTTGAAAATATTTACATGTATATATATATATTCTTATAAATTATATCATATATAAATATATTTAATATATAAACTTAACATATTTTTCTAAAATATACACATACATGTGTGTGTATTTATATAATCATAATAAATATACACAGTACACATACATATATTATGTAAACAAAAACTTTTATTTTGGATGCGATTAATCGCGATTAATCGTTTGACAGCATTAATAAAAACTTGTTATTAATTGTTATATTACAATTCTGTCATATTTTTTTCAAACAGGTGTTTTTTTTTTTTTTGTAAATAAAAAAGCCTGACAAAGTCACTGCTTAAAGGGATACTCCACCCCAAAATGAAAATTTTGTCATTAATCACTTATCCCCATGTCATTCCAAACCCGTAAAAGCTCCGTTCGTCTTCAGAACACAATTTAAGATATTTTAGATGAAAACCGGTAGGCTTGTGACTGTCCTATAGACTGCCAAATAAATGACAGTGTCACGGTCCATAAAAGGAATGAAAGTCATCGTCAGAATACTCCATCTGCCATCAGACATGCAATCTGGGTTATATGAAGCACCGGGAACACTTTTTGTAAGCGAAGAAAACAAAAATAAAGACTTTATTCAACAATTCAATATGGACAATATGGAGAGACACAGAGGAGACTGTTGACAAAGGAATTGTTGAATAAAGTCTTTATTTTTGTTTTCTTCGCTTACAAAAAGTGTTCCCGGTGCTTCATATAACCCAGATTGCACGTCTGATGGCAGATGGAGTATTCTGAAGACGTCTTTCATACCTTTTATGGACCTTGACACTGTTATTTATCTGGCAGTCTATGGGAACGGAGCATTTATGGGTTTGGAACGACATGGAGGTAAGTGATTAATGACAAAATTTTCATTTTGGGGTGGAGTATCCCTTTAATACCTATAAGTATTGTGGAATATGGTTGCATACTTCGATTCTGCCATGTTTCTCATTGACACGCCCCCAACTCGTACAGATCGTTTGCGTTAAAAAAATCCCGAACGAACTCCCCACTGGTGATTACGACTTTGTGCTGGCGTTCTTGTGCATTCAGTTCGTAAATATGATCTGGACATGAAATGAATGCACCATTAAGCCCAAAGCAGCCCCTGAGTTGGTTCACCTTTTACCTGAAAAAAATACTATCTTAATTTATCGTAAATACTATAGTGTTTTGAACCATACTATAGTAAAGTACTTAAATTAATTTGTTGTGGTAATTTGATAGTTGCTGTGGTAATATAACAACTATAGTAATATAAACAAATTACTTTACACACTACTCTGTTAAGTTTTCTACAACTATAGAGTGTTTTATACTATACTATAATACACTACAGTTTACTGTAGTAAAACTAAAGTATAATACAGTATTTATTACAGTTTATCAGTGAACTATAGTTAATACTACAGTATGCTAGCATTCATTAACAAAGTGTTGTAAATACTATAATATATACAGTATAATACACTTTACTATGGTTCAAAAACACTATAGTATTTAGTATTTTTTTCATGTGGGTATGAGTCTAAATATGTTTTTCAGAGATTGTTTTTGAGAGTTCTCACATATTTTCAGTGTTTGTTTTGCAATCCATCTTGAGGTTCCTCAAACATTCTGCTCCTCTATCACCAAGTATACAAAACTTATACAGTTAATTAATTAACTGCTCTTGTGCTTAACATGCAGACTCCATTCACACTTTGTTTGGTGGATATGAATAATTGATTATTAATTTTAAAATGTAATACTTTTACAGCAATTTAACACTGAAGTTTAAAATCTCTCTGACTTGTTATATTATTCAATGTTCAAAAGCAGCCGTGATGATGCTATATTTGCACACTGATGTGCCATGAGTCTTGCCATCCTTGCATGTATTTAACCATTTGTATTCACCTTTACTCTTTGCATTGATTTAAGTACCTAAAAAGTGTTTTGAGCATAGCTTGTAAGTGTTTTTATTTATTTGAGGTGAAGCATTGCATGTAGGTTTGAGTTTTAAAATATTCATCTTTGATTTCTCATAGAATAAGTCTTGATTGAATCACAGAAACAGACTTTTCGCTTTGCTCCTTGACCTCCAGGAGAGCAGCATGTATATGATCATCATCAGCGCAGGTGGTCTCCATTCACAAATTCACTGATGACATCACCACGCAGCTGTTACCATGGGAACCGTCTCCATCAAAGAGACGCACGTCATGTGACGGGGATACAACCTGTAAGTGTTCATGTCTGATCATATTAGTCAAATCTTTGTGGATATTCAGATGGCACAAAAAAAAAAAAAAAAATCTGCCTTTACCATATGATTATAGGAAAAAAAAATATTATTTTTATTTTGTTCTGTTTAAAAATCATACATTAATGAGCTGACGAGGCAGTATTGATGCAAATGCTTTAGCTAGAGTAATATATAGAATTTAATACTTCTTTAAAACAATCACTTAAATTCACTTTTAGTCATTTTCACTTTAAAAATACAGATTTTTTTTTTTATTAAAAAAGCATATTATCATGAAAGCTTGAAACAAATCTCATAGAAATTTAATATGGCTTCACAGTACCAACACATTATATTTTGTATTAGTGCTGTCAAACAATTAATCACGATTAATCACATCCAAAATAAAAAGTTTTTGTTTACATAATATATGTGTGAACTGTGTTTATATATATTATATTATGTATATATAAATACACACACATACAGTATACATGTTTAAAATATTTACATGTGTGTGTGTGTGTGTGTGTGTGTGTGTGTGTATATATATATATATATATATATATATATATATATTCATATAATTTATATTATATCTAAATATATTTAACATATAAACATAACATATTTTTAATATAATATGTACATGCATGTGTGTGTATTTATATATACATAATAAATATACACAGTACACACACATATATTATGGAATCAAAAACGTTTATCTTGGATGCGATTAATTGCGATTAATTGCTTGACATCTTTATTTTATACATATTTTTTCCTAACTATTATTATAATTTGTCATTTATTATTAAATAATGTATTATTCATGTCATGTTTTTTTTTAAATATGATGGTTTCATTATAAAATGGTGATTATGTATAATCTATAATAATTTTATTATTATATATTAAAATTAAACACTTAAATTAATAAATGATATTAACTAAGTGAATCTTACCATTTTAGTAAATGTATAAACTAAATATTTTAAAGTGTTTAACATATAATCTGTATATAATTTAATGATAATTAAATTATTTGTTCAATAATTCTGTCATCAAAGTGTTCACTTTAAAAATAAGAAATATAAAATAATTTAATATGGCTTTACAATAACAATATGTTTTATATATCATAATTAATTAATTAATTAATATTATTACATTAATATAAACTTTTATAAGATGTGTTTTTTATTATGTATATTATATATCCTAATTTATTATCAGGTGGACAACCAAATTAATAAATGATATTATCTTAATCTACTAGTGCTGTCATCCAAAATAAAAGTTATATAATTATTTGACACCACTAGAATCTACTCCAATCGTGTATCATATCAAATAAAAAATATAAAATGTATATATATATATAAATCTAAAACTATACTTTTACATATTCTTCAGTTATTGAAAAACGAAATCATGTCCTGTGTCTCTCTGTGTATTTGTGCAGGAACACCACCAGATGTCCTCAGCTGCTTTTTGAGCTCCACAGCAGCCACAGTAAAAGACAAAGAATGCCTGAACATTCATTAATTTATTCCTTTTATAAAAACATAGCATTTCTTAACAGATTTTTAAGACCTAAAAAGAATAGAAATCTATCAACAACATTAGACACAACATTATAAACCTCTGTGCACAGTATGTACAGTTTGAGAGCTGTGGGCATCAGAGCTCATAGAAGTCCAGATGAGCGCCGGACTGGAAGTCATTGTCCAGCAGGAGCTTCATGAGTTTGGCTCCGGACTCCTCGCAGGAGAGCAGCTGGCCCTCGGAGAACATGGAGGAGAAGGAGCGCCGCAGCTGCAGATCTCCGGAGGAGCGCCGCGCCTGCAGCTGCATGTCTGTGTCCAGAGGACCTGCGGAACAAAACACGCTGATCTTATAAAAGTTGACTGACTCACAGTAAAGATCACTTACACTGTCAGTTATCTGTCTGTCATCAGAAGTGTGTTTTTCCTGGTGTCACATTGTCCCTCAAACCAGCGATTCCCAAACCAGACACCTCTGAGCTAAAATTGTCTTAAAAAGTCCCTTGGGATGTTTTTTTGAGAGTTAATTTAAGAATTTAATTTAATTTCAGAATTAAGTATTTTATTTAATTTAAGTGTTAATTTAAATTGTTTTTAATTTTAAATTATTTATTTTAATTTTACATTTATTTTTAGCTTTTTTAAATTATATATTGTACACTATTATGATTGAATTGTAATGTTTTACATTAATTTTTTTGTTTTAAAATTAGTTATTTTGATTTTACATCTTTTTGATTTAATTTTTAGTAAGCGTTTTATATTAATAGTTTTTAGAATATTTTTTGTTATTTATTTATTTGTTTATTTTTACTTCTTTTATTTCAAGTGTTTTGTTTTAGTTGTTTTACTAATTTTAATTTTACATTTCTATCATTTAATTTCAAGTATATTTCAAGTTTTAGTTTGCCGGTTTTAGTTAAATAGTTTTTTTAATTATTTAATTTTTACATTTTTATGAGTTAATTTTTAGTAAGTGTTCATTTTAATTGTTTTTATTTTAAAATGATTTATTTTAATTTGACTTATTTATTATTTCATTTGTCATATTTTCTTTTAAAATGATTTATTTATTCATTGTAATTTGATGATTTAATTTTTTAATGTGATTTACAAATTGGTTTAAAATTAATTAGTCTATTTAATTTTACATTTTTTTGGTTTGATTTTTAGTGTTTTATTTTATTTGTTTATTTTTAGATGATTAATTCAATTTCAAATTTTTGTGATTTAATTTTCAGTAAGTGTTTTATTTTAAATGTGTTTATTTATTTATGACTTTACATTAGTATGAATTTGTTAATGTGTTAGATGCGCCTGCGAGCGATCCGCGGCACTCACCGGGTGCGTAACTGAGCACTCTTACATCCGGCTCCTCCTCAGCTAACACGCGGAACATCATGTCGCGGGCGGCTTTCCCGGTGCAGTACAGGGCCCAGGACGGGAAGGGCTTCAGCGCACACAGAGAGCTGATGTTGACCACCGAACGTCGCAGACCCAGACAGCGAGGAAACGCTTGCAGGACGCCGGCGGTCAGACTGAGCGCTCCGCTGACGTTCAGAGAAAGGTACCGGTTGACCTCCGCAGGATCGGTGAAGGTCAGAGCGAAGCGAGACACGTCACCCAGAGACGCTGAAACCGAAGAGGACAAACGATCAATCACGTTTTTCACATTACAGGAGAAAGTTCACATTACAAAACTACTTTGTGACTCAGGATTTCTGTCTTGTTTTCCAGCGCAAATATCTAAACATGCTTAAATCAAGATACATTTAACAGCAAAGTGACATCTGAGATAAAATCTTGTTTTCTGAGAAATGTACTAAAAGCAAGAAAATATATGCTTACAACAAGAAAAATATGTGTCAATCTTGTTTTCCTTTTGAATTAAGTTTAAAAAAAAAATCTGACCTCATTAGTAGATATTTGTTTTTTGTTTTTAAGTATAAACTCACTTAATTTTTCAGAAAACGAACTTGATAAAGTGATTTTGCTTCAAGTAAATTTTCATATTTGTAATGGAAAAGAAGACAAAAATAATGAATAAGAAAATCAGATTTTGGAGTGTATATAAATCAATAATAGAAAAATAGGTTTCAAATAAATTCCTTGAAAATAAAATATATTTTAATAAACTATTTAAAAAAAATCTAAATAAAATGTTTTTAAAGAATTACATGATAAATATAGATTTAAATGAATAAATACTACTAATATCTCAAAGTACAATACAAAAATTTAATGTAAAAAAATTTAAATATTGATTTAATAATGTTTCAATATTAGGACTGGAAAACAAGACAAAAATACTAAATCAATTATTTAAAAAAAAACTTTATAATTTACATTTTATTGATTTTATTTTTAGTAAGTTAGAGCTTAATTTGACATTTTAAGGATTTAATTTATGGAAAGTGTTTTATTTAAAAAAAAATTATTTATAAATATATGTATTGTTATTTTAAATATATTTATTGTTATTTTTTTGTTTGTTATATATTTTTTTATTATTCATTTAAATTTACATTTTTATGATTTAAATTTTTATTAAGTTTATGCTGTTTTTATTTTAAAGTTGTTTTAAATTTAGATTAAGATTTGTAGTGTAGTTTAAGTTTTTACTTGTTTTTAATCTAAAATTATTTATATTTTTTTAAAAATAAAATAATTACAAATTACATCATAAAAAATAAATAAAAGGTAGATTTAAATAAATTAATATATAATACATCTAACAGTACAGTACTATATGGCATCTATATATATTATTTGTACTGGAAAACAAGGCAAAAATACTGAATAAGAAATAAATATAAATATATATATATATATATATATATATATATATATAATTTTTATTTTTTTTTCAATCCAGCGCACCTGCATTGTTGATCAGGAGTATGTGGTCCATTTCTGACACTGAAGTCTCTTTAGCTGCCTGAACCGCTTTTTCCACACCTTCCTTCTTCTCCAGATCGGCTTGCACGCAGCGGACGTCCAGTTCGTTCTGTCCGCCGTACAGAGTTATGATGTCCTCCTTCAGCTGGTTGAGCTTCTCTGAGGTTCGAGCGACCAGCATCAGGACGGATCTGGGCTTCAGCAGGCAGCTGAGCTGAAAAGCAAGCGTCCGGCCGAAGCCTTTCGAAGCTCCTGTGATGATGCACAGAGCTCTGCCCAGATCCCTGGACTCTCGAGAGATCTCGTCTTCCATGTGAGGATGCTGCTGAAAGCCTTCAGAGACGCTGGATGTTATGTTTTGATGCATCTCAGCAGCGTGTGGTGCTTTATACCGAGCGACTCCGAGATGAACGAATGCATTTGATGCACTGAGTCACAAAAGATCATTCATAAAAAGAGAGTCAATGCCGTTTAATCATGCATGAGCCCGTAAAATACGATGAGTTCTGTGTGATAGAAAAGTACAGCATGTGGTGTTTGATCATGACCTAGAGATGGAACAAATTAATGTTTTTTTAATGTTTTAGAAAGAAACAAGCTTCCATAGTTTTCTATGTGAATCTCTGTTAAACTGTAATTTATTTCTGTGATGTGCAGCTGTATTTTCAGCATCATTACTCCAGTCTTCAGTGTCACATGATCTTCAGAAATCATTCTAATATGATGATTTGCTGCTCAAGAAACATTTCTGATTATTATCAATGTTGAACACAGTTGTGCTGCACAATAATTTTTGTGGAAACTGTGATACGTTTTATTTTTCAGGATTCACAGATGAATAGAAAGTTCAGAAGACCAGCATTTATTTGAAATAGAAATCTTTTGTAACATTAGAAATGTCTAATTTAATGCATCCCTACTGAATAAAAGTATTAATTTCTTTCTATTTTTTTTCTTTATTATTCAAGATTTATTTTTAATGTATCACAGTTTCCACAAAAATACTGTTTTCAACATTGATAATAATCAGAAATGTTTCTTGAGCAGCAAATCATCATATTAGAATGATTTCTGAAGATCATGTGACACTGAAGACTGGAGTAATGATGCTGAAAATACAGCTGCACATCACAGAAATAAATTACACTTTAACAGAGATTCACATAGAAGACAGCTGTTTTACATTCTAATAATATTTCACATTTTTACTGTATTTTTGATCAAATAAATGCAGCCCTGGTGAACAGAAGGGACTTTTTTTGCGAAACATTAAATAAATCATAATTACTCCAAACTGGCAGTGTAATTCATTTAAAACCACTGAGTTTCATCTGAAACTTTTTCAAACGAGAAAGACAAGCATTTTATTATACAGGAACCCACAAAAAGAGTGAAGCAGAAGAGCAGAAGTGTAAACGCGGAACAGGACAGAAAAGAGATTCTCTTTCATTGGCTACACAAGCAGAACTATATTAATTATGATATATGAAATACATCATCTGTTTAAAATAGTGCAGAAATCATTGAAGATGGCTGTGTGTGTCATATAGAGTATTTAATGCCCATCACTAATTTTCAGAGCAGCAGATGTCGATGTGTTCTCATGCGATGGTCAGGAGGACAAGATACAGTCAGTGATGGTGTTCCTGTCACATGATGTGGTCACATATCAGTCTCTGTGAATTAAAAATCAGGCACCGGGTGACGAATTAAATAGACTATATATGCAACACAGTTCTGGTGGGTCATTCGGGTTTAAAGAAATAAGCTTAATCTATTGGAAGATTTTTTTTTTAATTGTTTAAAAAACTTGTTTTCTTTTAACCTTCAAACAATGCAATGCAGAATTCAAAATACAGGGAAAAACACCGGTGAAAAATCAACACATTACATTGGGCCCAATGTGTACATGAGTGCACTGTAAAAATGTTTGGTCAGATGACTAGAAAAAAGTGCTTCAGGATCAGGATGAGCATGAGATCAATAGCCAAGTATGACACACACACACGCACGAACTTACGCACGCACGCTGTCTATTGTATAAGGTCAGACCTGACACCTAAAATAATGCAGTTTCTGTAAATCCATTTGATGTTAGTGTTTTTATGATATTGTGTTATGACTGACTAAATGTTCCTGTCGAAAGAGAACATGTGGTAGTGTTTTGGAATAATAATTAGATTTTAAGACATGTTTGCAGTGTTTTAGTAGATGTAGTGTATTGTGTTAGTGTATTATTGTAATTTGAAAATTAGTGTTGGAGTTTAGTTTGCAATGTGTGATTCTGAGCATGAAACTAACTGTTTTGTCAATTGTGTGTTGTAGGTGTGTTGGTGCATTAAGAGTTTATGAAAATTGTTAGAAGCAATGAAAAAATTGTCATAGCAATCATGAAAAACTAATATTCTGTTATTATTCTTTAGTTAATGTGTCCGGTTCGACTAGTTGTGTAAACCAGGTTCAGATCAGGTAACATAGTCAGTTTATTTCATCACAGTGTTTGTGAATTGATTGTGGT
This sequence comes from allo-octoploid hybrid of Carassius auratus x Cyprinus carpio, assembly GCA_024542945.1. Taxonomy (NCBI): domain Eukaryota; kingdom Metazoa; phylum Chordata; class Actinopteri; order Cypriniformes; species allo-octoploid hybrid of Carassius auratus x Cyprinus carpio. Next base: position 89,382 of record JANHFF010000295.1, on the reverse strand, counting down.
TTTTCACAAAACCAGTCATAGGGTAAAATTTTTTGAAACTGAGATTTATGCATCATCTTAAAGCTTATGATAGGACAATATCTGTCTGAGATACAACTATTTAAAAAATCTGGAAAGGGTGCAAAAAAATCTAAATATTGAGAAAATCATCTTTAAAGTTGTTCAAATGAATTTCTTAGCAATGCATATTACTAATCAAAAATTAAGTTTTGATATATTTATGGTAGGAAATTTACAAACTATCTTCATGGAACCTGATCTTTACTTAATATCCTAATGATTTTTGTCATAAAAGAGAAATGTATAATTTTGACCCATACAATGTATTGTTGTCTATTGCTGCAAATATACCTGTGCTACTGATGACTGCTTCTGTGCTGCAGGGACACATTTTTCTTCTTTAACATTGTTCTGGATTTGTTTCCGAAGGCACCAGAATGTGTGAGGGTTGAGGAAAGTGCTGGAACACATGCGTCCAGCTGTCTCTTCTCCTCTCTTGATTGGCGGCTCCAACTGAGGGACAAAAATATCCTGCGGGATCCCGAACTAGGCTTTTACGGCGAGGTAGAAAACACATTTATATGAGAAGCATGCAAATGTTTGATACCTATAGGAGTGCTAAATCTCCTCCAGCTGTAACTGTTGCATGCAATACTTTCTGCTCTTTTCTCAAAGCTCTGGGTTCGATTGAGACGCATCCCGTCTGCAGTCGTGCATCGACGCCTCGAACCCCCCTGTGAACCCCCACATGGTACAGCTGAGGCTTCGCCTATTTTAGTAAGAGCTGGTGAATCCCAGCTGCCATACAGAAGCTCATCAGCATCGGTGAAGACGGCAGACATGGAGTTTGTGGAAGTGTTTGACTCTCCAGGGAAAGGCAGGGGTCTGCGGGCCATCAAAGAGGTTTGGGCCGGAGACGTTCTGTTCACTGAACCGCCTTTCGCTTCAGTTGTGTTTGACAGGTAAGAGGTCATGCAGAAAATGATTTTCTTACTTAGTGTTTTTGAATTGTTTTCTAGTATAAATATCTAAACATTCTTGAATCAAGATGCATTTCCTTGACAAGAAAAATGATTTAAGATATTAAGTCTTGTTTTCTGTAAAAATGCATCAAAATGAAGTGAGTTTTTGCTTAAAACAAGCAATGGGGCAAGAAAAAGATATGTAGATGAAATAAACTTAAGTTCTGCAAGAAAGGGGGAAGAAAATTTAAGAGAAAGAGTCAAAGCTGTATTATGATCATAATATCATTAGCTAAAACTAAAACCATAAAGATTCGTGTTACTTGAAATGACTAAAGTAAATGTTTTAAATAAATAAGTAAATAAATAAAAACATAAAAATAAAGATTTATATTACTTGTAATAATTGAAATAAAATTTTGGAGAAAAACCTAAACTAAACTATAACCTTTATCATTAAATCATTAAGTGAAATCAAGTAAAGTATAGAAACTTTAACTTATTTTAGCTCGTTGCCAAAAGGTATAAATGTTAATTTTCTTAAATTAACATTTATACCTAGAAAAACTAGAACTAACTTAAGAATGTATATAAAAAAAAAAAAAAACTTTTTCTTTTTCAGAAATACACAAACATTTTCAAAACCTTAATTAAGAAAATTAAGACTGGAAAATTTTAAAATAAAATACTTTTTTTTTTTTTGGAAGTTGTAAATAAAACAAAGATTGGGTGCATTTAATTCCACATTTAATTCAGTGTGTTTCTTTGTAATTGTTTTATGAAATTTACAAACAATTTCTAAGTGAAAATGGTTTTAAAAGAAATCCTCTTAGTTTAATTCATTTATAAAATCTATTTGTAACATCTATCAGTGATGCACTGATTGGGATTGATGTTTAAGTGACCGGTGGGGTCAGTTCAGTCGTGTCATATGCTCTGTGGCTGCTGATGGTCTATATATAACTTTAAGATAATCAGTGTAGCAGTTCCAGACCCAAACTCGTCTAAAAACAGCCTGTAAAATCAAGATTAGATTCAAGCAATGGTGAAGAATGTCATTGGTTCTCCATGAAGAATCAGTTGCTTGCTGTATAAAAAATAGGATTGCATAAGATAGATCAGCATGAAAGACATCAGTTAGAAATGAATGTTTTTGTGAGTGCTGACCGGCTCTGCTCTGTGTGCTCCAGTCACGCCGCCTGCATCTGTCACAGCTGTTTCCGGCGGCAGGAGAAGCTGCAGCGCTGCGGTCAGTGCAGGTTCGCGCAGTACTGTGATAGAACCTGTCAGCGCGCCGCCTGGGAAGAGCACAAGCAGGAGTGTGCTGCTATCAAGAGCTACGGCAAAGTGCCCAATGAAAACGTCCGGTAAGAAACCTTCAAGATGCTCGTGTCTAAAAGCATCAGTTGCTTTTGCTGGTGTTTTCTGACCAGAATCAGAAAGACCACACTGCAAAACCTCTTTGCTTGATATTTTTTACGTTTTTCATTAAAAGGTTGTTTTGGGTCATTTGGGCTTGTGTGTGTGTGTGTGTGTGTGCGCGCGTGCATGCTTTTCTGTGTGTGTGTGTGTTCGTGCGTGCGTTTGTGTGTGTGTGTGCGTTTGTGTGTGTGTGTGGGCGCGCGCGTGTGTTTGTGTGTGTGTGTGTGTGTGTGCGTGCGTGCGTTTCTGTGTGTGTGTCTGTGTGTGTGTGCGTGCGTGCGTGTGCGTGCGTGTGTGTGTGCGTCCGTGCGTTTGTGTGTGTGTGTGCGCGTGCGTGCGTTTCTGTTTGTGTGTGTTCCTCTGTGTGTGTGTGTCTGTGTTTCTGTGTGTGTGTGTGTGTGTGTGTGTGTGTGCGCGCGCGCGTGCGTGCGTGCGTTTCTGTGCGCGCATTTCTGTGTGTGTGTTTGTGTGTGTGCGTGCGTGCGTGCGTGCGTGCGTTTGTGTTTGTGTGTGTGTGTGTGTGTGTGTGTGTGTGCGCGTGCGTGCGTTTCTGTGTGTGTGTGTGTGTGTGTGCGTGCGTGCGTGCGTGCGTTTGTGTGTGTGCGTGCGTTTCTGTTTTGGGTGTGTGTGTGTGTGTGTGTGTGTGTGTGTGTGTGTCTGTGTTCCTCTCTGTGTGTGTGTCTGTGTTTCTCTCTCTCTGTGTGTGTGTGTGTGTGTGTGTGTGTGTGTGTGTCTGTCTGTCTGTGTTTCTCTCTGTGTGTGTGTCTGTGTTTCTCTCTCTCTGTGTGTGTGTGTGTGTGTGTGTGTGTGTGTGTGTGTGTGTCTGTGTTTCTGTGTGTGTGTGTGTGTGTGTGTGTGTGTGTGATATGTTCCTTTGCTCACATAACTTCACAAATAATTTTTGATAACTTTTGTACTTTTTTTGCTATTGCTATTATTTTTTCCCCCAACCTTCACTTTCAAAAATAAAGGTGCTTCACGATGCCATAGAAGAACCTTTGTTGTCTAAATGGTTCCATAAAGATCCTTTAACATCTCTGTTTCACAAAAGGTTCTTTGTGGCGAAAGAAGGTTCTTCAGATTATAAAAAGTTAAGAAAGAGATGATTCTTTGACTGAATGATTCTATAGCATCCCTGTGAACAACCTTTTAAGCGCCTTTATTTTTAAAAGTGTAGTTTGATGTGTGCTGTTCTTGGTCAACTAATTAATCGTTAACCTCATTAACCTCAGTGTTGAGCCAAAATGATCAAAAAAAATGTTTTTTAACCAAAATAAATAAATAAATAAACAAAACCTGTTCAATCTAAAAGAAAACCAGATCTAATCCAATCTTTACAGTGATTTTTGACAGTGAACACCAAATCAACAGGAGATACATTTACTTGAAGCAAAATCACTTAAAATACTCTCATATTAAGAAAAATAATATCTTAATTTGAATTCAAAGGAAAACAATATTATTTTTCTAAACTAATTGCAGATATATTTTCTAGTTTTAATCGTAAACTTACTTTCCATTTGTCAACCCACTTTGCTTCTCAAGTAAATGTATCTTGATTTAAAGGGATAGTTCACCCAAAAAATGAAAATTCTGTCATCATTTACTCACCCTAATGTCGTTCCAAACCTGTATGAGTTGCTTTCTTATGTTGAACATAAAAGAATATATTTTTAAGATTGCTGGTAATCAAACAGTTGGTGGTTCCCATTGACTTCCATAGTATTTTTTTTCCTACGATGGAAGTCAATGGAACCACCAACTGTTTGATTACTAGCGGTCAGGATTAATGGTCTGCACATAGTGACCATGCTCATATGTGACAGAATGATGTGTTGTGTGTTAGTCTCGCCGCTCGCATCTTGTGGCGTCTGGATAAGGATGGAAGCGTGGTCTCGGACACGCAGCTGACCGGGCTGGACGAGCTGGAGGACCACATCTACGACATCTCCGAAGACGACCTCAAGGACTTCAAAGTCGACATACACAACTTCCTAGACTTCTGGCCTCGTTCCAGCAAACCACACACAGTGGACAACGTCTCCCACATCCTCGGAGTGGTGCGTAGACTTACACTCATGATAGATGCTCAGAATTTAACATTTTTTTCATTTAAACATGATTCAAATAACATTCTCTTTATTAAAAACTTGCAAAACCGTCATTAAATAAAGTTGCAACATGGTGAGAATGCACAACAAATTCACTTGTTAGATATCTTTGCAGAAGTGATGCATGAAATACAGTCGGACCAAAATTAATTCAGACATTTCTCACATTATCACAGTTTACACTGAAAAAAATGATTCTCTTACTCAGTGTTTTTGTCTTGTTTTCTAGTATAAATATCCAAACATTCTTGAATCAAGATACATGTAAAGATATTAAGTCTTGTTAGTTAGTTTTTGCTTAAAACAAGCTTAAATATCTGCCAATGGGGTAAGATAAAATAATCTTGTTTAGCCTTTGAATGAAGGTTATTTTTCTTACCCCATTGTTAGATAATAACTCTCTGTTCAAACAGAGTGTTCTGATGATGCAACTTATTACTTCTAATAAAGTGTTTTTGATGTAAAAATCTTGAAAACATTATTAGTGGACCTCAGAGAAGAGCTCAAAATAAAAAAAGCAAAGGCAGTTCATGACGCCTTTAATCAAAAGGCTCTGTTCAGATGCTGTAAGTCTTCTCTTATGTGTCAGATCAACTGTAACGGGTTCATGGTGAGCGATCAGCGAGGGCTGCAGGCCGTCGGCGTGGGTTTGTTCCCGAACCTGTGTCTGGTCAATCACGACTGCTGGCCCAACTGCACCGTCATCCTCAACAACGGCAAGTAAGTGGAGAAACCCCGGTCTTCACATCCTCTGGAGGAGCGTGAGAGCAGACAGGTGAAAGTACGGTGGGTGGGAGAGGAATCAGAGAGAAGATGCAGAGGAAGTGAGAGTCTGAACTGAAAGAGTCGGGAAGGGAATAACCCTGCGGCTCATGTGATGCAGGTTTCCATGAAAAGCGTGCATTAGCCGAATAGTGTGGCCTGCGTGTGCCACACGATACACAGATCATTAGTGTTTGCTATCTACATGCATTAATGTCTAATCACGTTTGTGAAATGTCACATTCAACTCGTGATGTGCAGAAAAGAGCTTCTCAGTCAACGGGATTCAATGAAGGAGAGCACAGAGAGTGCAAGGAAACCAACTACTTCTAATTTTAGCAAGAAATCACTCGCATGTGTGGCATCAGATATACTAGCATTCAGAAGTTTGGGGGCAGATTTATTTGAGTTTATTTAAAGGAATGAATACTTTTATTCATCGGGGATGCATTGAATTAATCAAAAGTGACAGTAAAGACATTTATAATGTTACTTAAGATTTCCATTTCAAATAAATGCTGTTCTTTTTATTCATGAAAAATAAAATGCATCACAATTTCCACAGAAATATTGTGCAGCACAACTGTTTTAAACATTGATAATAATCAGAAATGCTTCTTGAGCAGCAAATCATCATATTAGAATGATTTCTGAAGATCATGTGACACTGAAGACTGGAGTAATGATGCTGAAAATACAGCTGCACATCACAGAAATAAATTACACTTTAACAGATATTCACATAGAAAACAGCTGTTTTAAATGTTAATAATATTTCCAATTTTTTTACTGTATTTTTAATCAAATAAATGCAGCCTTGGTGAGCAGATTAGACTTCTTTCAAAAAAATTTTTTTTTTAAATATTCCCAACCTCAGACTTTTAGTGTATGCTGTATTTATAATAAAAGAAACTTTCCACCTCCAGAGACATAATGTGCATGATTAAATGCAATGAATTACACGCAGTTCTTTACTGTGAAAACGAGAACAGGATTTGATTGAGAACAGTATCCTGAGATTCAGTGGTTCTTGCTTTGTGTTTCAGTCAGTCGGCTGTCGATTCTATGTATCACTCTCAGAAGAGGTGGGTCTGTTTAGCTCTACCTCTCTTCATCAGATCTTCATCTCTCCGCTTTCTATCATCACATCCTTCACTCCAGATAATCAACTACCCAAACACAGCCAAAAAACACGAGAGAGCGGCTTTCCCCTAGTGAAGACTAAATATACTAAAATTACATTTATTTCATACTTAGTACACTACAAATACAAACACTGCAAAAAAATATATATATATCTTCCTTCAATCAGGATGCATTTACTGGACATGTAAAATTACTTGTTATCTGAAAAAAAAAAGTGTTAGTTTTTGCTTAAAACAACCTTTTTTCTCTTTTTTTTCATTTTAAGTCATTTTACTTTTACAGTAAATGCATCCTGATTCAAGAATTCTTAGAAAACAAGACAAACACTAAGTAAGAGAATCATTTTTTTGCAGTGTATTTATGTGCTTAATTAAAAATCCCTGCAATTGTACTTTTAGTGCTATACTTAAAGTCTGCTAAATTGGAACAACTAATTTAGTACTTAATGCACTTTAATTGTGCAGAAGCAGTGTTGAATCCAACTAAAGATATACTGACGTATATTTGATTGTGCTACAGAGGAACTATTGCAAGTACTATACTGCATTTAAAGACCGATATTATTCAAAGATCATATGATCCTCATCAATAGTGACATTAAAACACATTTTAGGCTTAAAATTAAGAAATGTGCATTGTTTAATTACAATTTTTGTGAGTTTACAGTAAATATTTTAATAGATTTGAACTATACTTAGTATGAAATAAATGTATTTTAAAGGTCAGTATGAGAGTTTGCTTCCAGCACCTACTTTAGAACCTGGACTAAACACAAAATCAGATACTGATATTTCTATACAACATATTTCTATACAGAGGTGGGTCATTTGAAAAAAGCTGAATGGGAATTCTGTCATCATTTACTCATGCTAATGTGGTTTGTTTATCTTCTTCTGTGCTCCACTGAAGAAAGTAAGTCGATGAGAGTGAATGAATGATGACAGAGTTTAATTTCTATAATGATGAGTTGATCTGAGGTGTTGTGCTGTAAAGGCGAGTGCTGATGGGTGGTTGGTCCTTTTGTCTTCTTTTCTAATCTCTTTCACACCTAATAGCAGATTCTTCCGACACATTTCTGTCTTGACAGCTGCCACAACTAATCACCCTTTAATATGCAAATATATGTGAGTTTACGACTTCCTGCACTCGTCTCAAACAACATTTGTCAGGTTTGTCTGTGTGTGGCACTGGGTCTCATTCACTTAGCATGCAAACGCACAAACACTGCAAAAATGATTCAGTGTTTTTGTCTTGTTTTCCAGTGTAAATATAAATATTCTTAAATCTAAATCAATGATCTTAAATCATACTGTTACATGTATTTATTCATTTATTTAAATCTGATTTTATTTATTTATTTTAATCTTATTTTTATCATTGATTTATATACATTGTAATATATTTTTGTCTTGTTTTCTAGCACAAAAATCTAAGCATTCATAAGTCAAGATACATTTACTTGAGAAGCTAAATATCTTGTTTAATAAAAAAAATGCATCAAAATGAAGTGAGTTTAAGCTTAAAAAAGAACAAATATCTGCCAGTGGGGACGGAAAAATAAACTTAATTCAAAGGGAGACAAGTTTATTTTTCTGAGCCCACTGTTTGATATTTTTCTTTTTTTTAAGCATAAACTCATTTTAATGCATTTTTTGGAATGTTTCAAAATATATTTAATTAAGTTTAAAATGACTCACAATATTAAGTCTCGTTTTTTTAATAAAATAAAATAAATAAGTTTATGCATAAAACAAGAAAAAAAATGTCTGTGGCATCAGAAAAAAAAAATGTTTTCCATTTTTTAATTGTGTATTTTTTTTATGACCCCTTTCTGACTTCTCAAGTAAATGCATCCTATTTTTTTGGTAGTTTATATGGAAAACAAGACAAAAAATACTAAGTAAGAAAATATTTGTGCAGCGAATTTGTGTGTGAAACCTGCGTATGACATTTTCCCGAACAAATCAAAAACTTTCTGAAATGTATTCTAAATCTAGTAAACGTAAGAACAACTAAAACCACATGCAATATTCATGAAAATGTGTATAATATTAAATATATTCCCTGTATGCAGTGAACTGTATGCAGAAAGGTTTCTCTGAATAACAACACAGCTGTAGTCCGGCTCTGTATTAAAGGGTTTTATTGTGTTTGAACTGGTTTTGAGGACGACAAACTTCTTGCTGTGCGTCTTTAGTGAGCGACAAAAGTTTCCAAATTCATTAAAAAGGAATCTGTGTGTTGTGAAATTTGTCTCCTTTGCATATGAATATGAATCTGAACGATCCACACAATCACGAGTGAAAAAGACCCATTGTTTCTGCGTCTGCTGTCAGATCAAGTGAAGATGTTGTATATGATCTATATACAAAATGACTCTGGTTTCACTGAACTGAGTAGTTAGTGTTTCTTCATGTTAACTTCCTTGATCTGCAGGGCTTCTGAGCGCAGGATCTGCTTGCGAGACTAGTTCTGTATCTTCTCTGTTTCTAATCTCATTTTACGCTCCTGATTCTGTCATAATCCCACTGAAGCCTGTCTGTGTCGCAGAATTGAGCTGCGAGCGCTGGGAAAGATCGACCCTGGAGAAGAAGTGACCGTGTCGTATGTGGACTATCTGAACCTGTCTGAAGATCGCAGGCGTTTGCTGAAGCAGCAGTATTTCTTCGACTGCACCTGCGAACACTGCACCAACAAAACCAAAGATGACCTGAAGATGGCCGGAGCGGTGGTGGAGGGAGAGAAGGTGAATTAAATCACGCTCAGTACAGTTTGCATGTGCATTGGCCTAAAATAACACGACCGTGGAAGCGTGTTCTTTTGTTGATTTAGATTGCTTCCTCATTTGTAAGTCACTTTGGATGAAAGCATCTGCTAAATGACTAAATGTGAATGTAAATGCTTGTTTCTGCCATGCAATACAAGTATAAAAAAGGTCATTGTGAATTTATCCTACAATTCTAGAGTTCTAAAGTTTTTTATCAGAATTATGAGTTATAAATTTGCAATTCTGTCTCTTTTTCTTGAATTCTGAATCTACATCTCTCGATTCTAGCAATTTTTTTCTCTGAATTCTGAGGTTAAATCTTGCTATTCAGACTTTTTTTTTCTCAGAGGAGATGTAAACTCATAATTCTAAGAAAAACAAAACCATAACAAGAATTGCAAGATGTAATAACTTTTATTAATTATTAATAGCTTTTTGCAGTTGTGAGATAAATTCACAATTCTAAGATAAAAAGTCACATTTTTTTGTTACATTTTTAATAAATGTCTTGTGTTTTCGTCATTTTTATTAGTTTTTGTTAACATTTTAATTAGATATTTTTAAATATATATTTAAAAAACATTTATATATTTTTAATATATTTTATTCATTTTTATTTCACCTCTAGTTATTTTAATACTTCAACTTAAAATAAATTTTAAAAAAATGGCAAGTAGATGAAACATTATTTTTTTATTATTATTATTTGACTTCAGTAACAGATGCTTTGTTACTTTTAAGTAACAAAAATGTTTTTTATGGTTTTATTTTTTAGTTTTAGCAAGAAATACGTTTATAGACAGGAAATGCAAAATAATTATTTTATTTTAGTCTTATACTCCATGCATAGATCATGTAATGTTATATAGCATTATCATATTAAATATATATTTCAATAATAAAAAAATAAAATAATAATAATAATAATAATGAAAAGGTTAAAAAATTGTCCACTTTGAATGAATAGGACATCTTACAATTCTGACTTTTTTTTTCCTCAGAAGATATGCAAACAGAATTTATTATAGACATTTTTTTCTCTGAATTCTAAGATAAAATTCACTTTTTTCTAAATGTTTTTATTCTGTGACAGAAATGAGATTCCACATGCATCCGTGTCACAAAAAAACACAGAAAGAGGCTGTTCATGCTGCTCTTTTTTTAATGCAGTGAAAGCAGACAGTGACCAGCCATAAAAAGAACAAGAAAGTCCTGTGAAAGCATCATTAAAGCAGATACGCTGGTTTGAGAGAGCATGAACGTGAATAATGACGACACAGCAGTGTACACTATGTAGTGGCATGTGTGCAGTGAGTGAAGCATAACAGATGCACACATATGAGTGAGTTTCCAGCGTCCGTCTGCAGTCCTGGAGAGATTAGTGCGGTTAAATATAGCAGTCCTTCACTCAGAACACTAGATAAGGAGCAGAATTCCAGTCTGAGACACAGGCTCGTATTACTGACCCTCACAACACAAGAGTAACGTATAATGAGTCAGAAGAGTGAAGGACTTTCCATTATCTGGAAGACTGTGTGTGTGTGTGTGTGTGTGTGTGCGTGCGTGCGTGCGTGCATGCGTGCATGCGTGCGTTTCATTCAGAAAGATTGATTGGCCCATGAACGAAAACTGAGACACATTATGTTTATATTTAATCATTGGGAAGTCTGTCAGATTTAAGTGAAGTGGATTCGGTTTGTTCATAGAATCAGTTCAACGAATCAGTTCATTTCACTTCAGTGAATCAGTTTACTTGAAATAAATGCGATGCAGTTTTACGTTTTTGCTCTCAGATAATAAGTTCAATGCTGCTGTTCATTTAGTTTTCATGAATTAGGGTGTTGTGTATTTTTATTAAATTAATATATAAATATTTAATGTCTATTACTATTTATTAAATTACTGTCAATATTGGGAAAGTCTGAATGACTCAGTTCATTCAGAGAATCAATTAATCAGTTCATTTCATTGAATTCAAAAAATATGCAAATTTATATTAGTTTAAATGCTTTTTTCACAAAATGGTATCAAGTAAGGATGTTTTCTAGTTTTATTATTGCATTTATTGTAAATTTATTTTAACTTTATGGTGTAACATCACTGAGATGGTAATGAATGATTTAGCTAATTTTTTTGTGCTGTACTTCAATACAGTAGTAAGTACAAAAGAGTCTTTAAAGAATAAATGTAAAGTTATTTTATGCTTTGCATAATGCAAAATTAATTATTTTTCTTAGATATCATGAATAAATAAGTGATTAAAAAGAACAAATGTAAACAAAAAAAAATACTTTTTATAGTAAACAACATAATTGAGATTCCCATTGTTTTGTGCTGTACTGTTGGCAAAAATAATTGTCAGATATTTGTAGTAGATATTGCCTTCTTTAGTTTAATGTAATTAGATACACTTTTATTTAATAACTTGCAGTCTAACAACTTTTTTAAAAGACCAGCTTTCAAATGATGACAAAAGAGTTTGTTTGATATAAGAACTATGAGCCAGAATCATGTTTAATGTTGAATTTTATCTTCTGCTCTGCAGGTGCCAGAAGAAACGGTGAAAGAAGTCACAGAATACAGCCGGACGATGCTGGAAAAGATGGAAAAGGCCCGGATAGAAGCCAACTACAACGAGGTACTGATGAGTTTGATACAGACGAGCTGCGCCGCTGGAGATGAAAGCGCAGGTGTTTAATGTGTGCGTGTGCGCAGGTGGTGAAGATCTGCCGCGAGTGTGTGGAGAAGCAGGAGAACGTTCTCGCCGACACACACATCTATCAGCTGCGCATGTGGAGCACGCTCAGTGAGGTGTTGTCCTACCTGCAGTTCTTCGAGGAGGCGGCCACTTTTGCGCGCAAGATGGTGGAGGGATACCTGTGAGTGTGTGTGTATGTGTGTGTGCATGCATGCACGAGAGAGAGAGCTTCTTTCAGTCATGAACGCTTAAGAACATCTTTATATGTGTGCAAGATGGTGGAGGGATACCTGTGAGTGTGTGTGCATGCATGCATGAGAGAGAGAGCTTCATTCAGTCATGCACGCTTAAAAACACCTTTATATGTGTGCAAGATGGTGGAGGGATACCTGTGAGTGTGTGTGCATGCATGCATGAGAGAGAGAGAGCTTCATTCAGTCATGCACGCCTAAAAACACTTTTATATGTGTGCAAGATGGTGGAGGGATACCTGTGAGTGTGTGTGCATGCATGCATGAGAGAGAGAGCTTCATTCAGTCATGCACGCCTAAAATCACTTTTATATGTGTGCAAGATGGTGGAGGGATACCTGTGAGTGTGTGTGCATGCATGCATGAGAGAGAGAGAGCTTCATTCAGTCATGCACGCTTAAAAACACCTTTATATGTGTGCAAGATGGTGGAGGGATACCTGTGAGTGTGTGTGTGTGCATGCATGCATGAGAGAGAGAGCTTCATTCAGTCATGCACGCTTAAAAACACCTTTATATGTGTGCAAGATGGTGGAGGGATACCTGTGAGTGTGTGTGCATGCATGCATGAGAGAGAGAGCTTCATTCAGTCATGCACGCTTAAAAACACCTTTATATGTGTGCAAGATGGTGGAGGGATACCTGTGAGTGTGTGTGCATGCATGCATGAGAGAGAGAGCTTCATTCAGTCATGCACGCTTAAAAACACCTTTCTATGTGTGCAAGATGGTGGAGGGATACCTGTGAGTGTGTGTGCATGCATGCATGAGAGAGAGAGCTTCATTCAGTCATGCAAGCTTAAAAACACCTTTATATGTGTGCTAGCTGGTGGAGGGACACCTGTGTGTGTGCATGCATGCATGAGAGAGAGAGAGCTTCATTCAGTCATGCAAGCTTAAAAACACCTTTATATGTGTGCTAGCTGGTGGAGGGACACCTGTGAGTGTGTGTGCATGCATGCATGAGAGAGAGAGCTTCATTCAGTCATGCAAGCTTAAAAACACCCTTATGTGTGTTAGGGGTGTGAATCGTCACTGGTTTCACAATTTGGTTAGATTACGATTATCATGTCAACGATTTGATTCAATTCGATATCACGATGCATCACAATTATATAAAAATGTATTTTGTGAATTTTTATCAAATTATATGCTTTTTAAAATAATTACAAATTATTAATAAATAATTTTAATTAAATAATAATTAAAAGTAAAACACTGAAATAACGGCAGGTGGAAGCACAAGTCAGGCAATGCACACGTGTGTCTCACAGTGCATATTCTGTGCAGTGAAGCCCACTGCGATTGTCTCTAGCGCACACACTAAGCTTGTTTTTTCCCAAAATGTGCCCAGATCTCGGATTTAAAAATAGTGGGTGCACTTTTTTAATACTGGTAATGATGTCAGCAGACTATAATCGATTACGGCCTATTAGTGTATTGATGCAAAAATTAATTTCAACGCCCCTAATGTGTGTGTCTGTTGAATTAGGAAGCTCTACCATCCCAATAACGCTCAGCTGGGAATGGCCACGATGAGAGCCGGCGTGACGCACTGGCAGGCTGGCTTCATCGAGATCGCTCACGGCATGATCTGCAAAGCCTACGCCATCCTGATGATCACCCACGGCCCGACACACCCCATCACCAAAGACCTGGAGGTAAACATGACACTCGCCCTCAGTGGAGTTCACAGCAATCTTATTGATGCACTATTAGAGTGTTTATTGCTATTAAGATTTTTTTTTTGTATTTAAATTGTACATTTTTTCAATATTTCTGCTCTATTTATTTATTTATTTGCTTGTTTAAATATTATTTTTATTAATATTTATTTCAATTTTAGTTTTTTTTAAATAGCTATTTTAGTGCTTCAACTCTCAAAAGCATCTAGATGAAATAAAACAGGTTTATTTTATTTCAGTTAACATTTATTTCAAGTAACAAACATGTTTTATGATTTTGTTTTAGTTTTAGCAGTAAATGAGTTCATAGTCAAATTATTCATTATTACTAATTACTCATATTTCATGGTTTACTTAATACAAAATAAATAATTTTGCAAGATACCATGTATAAATAAATTGTTATATATTATTATAATATCATGTTAATTATAAATATATTTTTTGACGATAAAAAAGATTTTTTTCAACTTGAATGCATGTCATAAAGTATGCATTATACTCTATATGAATTCCTTTATGTACAATTCATTACAATTACATTACAATGCATAAAGAAGTACATTTATATATATATTCTTAATAATAAAAACAATTAAAATATTTTCATTGTGATGCATGCATTACTTTATACAAAACATATTACTTTATGCAATAAGTGATTTTCTTAGATGCCATGCATAAATAAGTAATAGAACTGAAGATTATATACAAATATAATAATATTAAATATATTTTTAATAATAATAAATATATATTTTTTAATTTCCAAATTGAATGCATGATGCAAAATACATGATTTTGTGAGATACCATGCATACAAATGATAGAAATTAGAATATGTATAACAACAATGTAATATTAAATGTATAATGCAGTTTTTATGAATAAAACATAAAATGCAAGAAAACATGATACAAAGATTATTGCATACAATGCATGATGCATGACTGATATACAATACAAGCTTCCCAAGTGCGTTTGAATGCAACTTGATATGCATGACTTTTCAACTCCAAAAAAGGATTTGTTGAGCGTGTGAAAGAGCATGCATGTTTAGAAGGACATGCGTTTGAACATGTCTGTGTCCTCCCATCAGGCCATGCGCATGCAGACGGAGATGGAGCTGCGCATGTTCAAGCAGAATGAGTACGTCTATCACTCCATGCGCGAGGCGGCACTGAAGAACCAGCCCATGAGGATGATGGCAGAACCGGTAGCCGAGAGCATTAAGAACCTGTTTCGCAGAAAGTGAACCACATCGACGTGATCCACTGTGACAAACACGCTCAGGTCGACGCTTTCAATCAGAAAGAGGAACAAAAGCAGCAATATTCAGAATACACACTCTTAAAAATAAAGGTGCTTCACGATGGCATAGAAGAACAGTTATTGTCTAAATGGTTCCATAAAGAAACTTTAACATCTAAAGAACCTTTCTGTCTCACGAAAGGTTGTTTGTGGCGAAAGAAGGTTCTTCAGATTATTAAAAGGTTTGACTGAACAGTTATCTGTGGAACCAAAAATGTTTCTTCTAAGGCATCTGTCTTTATTTTTAAGAGTGTATATAAAGTTAGACATCTAGATTAGGAAGCAAATCTCACACAGCGCTGCTTCAGTTACAGATTCATTTCTCTACACGATGATTGTGTGACAACTCTAATAAGATTTTTTTAAACTCTTCTTTGTTTTTGAGTGTCATTAAAGTTTTTTGTAATTAAAATTTCATCTGGTTTAAAGTATGATGTTTGTGTTTTAATTGCTCTGTCAGTGCTCAAGAGATTGAACGAGATATACAGCATTTTGTGTCAGTGTTTCTCCTCAAACAGACACAAATGAGTCAATAGTCATCATTCAGAAAGAGTCTAGAGCTATAGAATCAGTGCTTGAAGCATTTGATGAGAAATGACTACATACTGACTTGTCTGCAGATTTTGAGCACAGTTTGAGATATTACTTTCTGAAACTCGAGAGGAGACACACATGAAATTATCAGTCTTTTTCACACACACACACACACACACACACACACACACACACACACTCACACTCACACACACACACACACACACACACACACACACACACACACACAGAGACACACACACACACACACACACACACACACACACACACACACACACAGAGACACACACACACACACACACACACACACACACTCACACTCACACACACACACACACACACACACACACACACACACACACACACACACACAGAGACACACACACACACACACACACACACACACACAGAGACACACACACACACACACACACAGAGACACACACACACACACAAATAAAAATCTAAATTTTAGTTAATTGTAGAGAGGACAACTGTGATATTATAGAGATCTTCATTGTGCTTTTCTTTCTTCCAAGAGTACCAGTGTTATTTTAGTACAATTGAGATATAATTTTGGTTAATATGTTGAATTGATTTTACTTTATTTGTAGTTAAAGTTTTATTAATTTATTTTTTATTAGTTTAAGTCATTTTTAAATATGTTCATATAGTTTTTATTTATTTATTTGTTCTAGCTTATTTAGTTTTAGTTATTTTACTGCTTCAAATAAACTAAACAGAAATGTTGCCCTTTTAATATTCTCGATTTAAATTATTAGTGTTCTGTTTTCATTTTAATTTAAGATAAAGTTTATATATATATGTGTGTGTGTGTGTGTGTGTGTGTGTGTGTGTGTGTGTGTGTGTGTGTGTGTGTGTGTGTGTGTGTGTGTGTGTGTGTGTGTGTGTTAAATTTTATTTGTTAATTTTAGTTTATCTAGTTTTTAGTATTAAACGTTGAATTTAACTAAACAAAAATGTAGCATTTAATATTTTGAATTGTATTTTAATTATTTATTTTCTGTTTTCGCAATAATTTACATTTTTTAGCAATTGTTTATTAGTTATTTTAAATAAATCTATATAATATTTATTACATTTTATTCATTAGCTGTAGTTTAATTAGTTTTAGTTATTTTAGTACCTCAAGTTAGACTTAATAAAAACCAGAAAAGTTGCACTTGGCAGCCAGCTGAAATAAAATGTTTTCTTTTTTGCCTTTTATTTTATTTAATCTTTATTTTATTTCTAATAAGGAAAATGACATTATATAGTTTTATTTTTAGAGTAACACATGCACAACACAAACCTTCTTTTTCAAATAATACAGATAAACACAGATCTGATTTTGAGAAAACTTTAATAAAAACATCCCTTTATGTTATTCTTTTTGTCAAGTCACATGAGTGTGGTCTCTTTTTAGGCCAGGCGTTTGCTGATCCTCTTGTAGACGAGGCTGCCAAGAGTCAGAGTCTGAAACACAACAGCAATCCCATGAGTTTAACTCTATAAAACTCTATAAAATGTCACATGTGCTGATGATAAACTCACTCACATTGACCAGTGTGTTTCCATCCACCAGCTCGGTGACGGACGTGACTTTGTTCAGGACGGTCTTTAGCTTGTTTCCCTCTTTGTTCACAACAGCCTAGAACACAAACAACAGCATTATCATCAATGCAACGAGATGCTCGTAAACTCCTGCAAGCAGGTCTGTGAGCGCCGCGTCACCTTGATTTTCTCTCCGGTCAGGGATTCGATCTCAGCCTCCTGTCCGATGGTGAAGCTGTTGATCATGACTTTGGCTCCGGTGGTGACGGTCACTTTGAACTGATCTCCGTTCTCCTCGATCTCAGTCACGCTCTTGATGTCTTTGCCTTTCTCAATCAAATCATCAGGAAGACCTGAAACCATAATCAAGTGATTAGCAATGCAATACATGAAATAATTAATGCAATGCATGAAATAATTAATGCAATGCATGAAGCATTCAATGCAATACATGAAATACTCAATGTAATACATGAAACAATGAATGCATAATATGAAATACTCAGTGCAATACATAAAATAATTAATGCAATGCATGAAATATTCAATGTAATACATTAAACACTCAATGCAATGAATGAAACAATTAATGCATAATATGAAATACTCAATGCAACACATGAGAAATACTCAGTGCAATACATGAAACAATGAATGCATAATATGAAATACTCAATGCAATACATGAAATACTGGGCATTTTATCGGTGGTTCATTTACATCCAGCATTCAATTTGGATTTGCACTCACCGACGGCCTTCATGAACTCCACAAATCCCTCCTGACTCTCCAGCTGATACTTCCCACCGAACGACATGCTGACCGATGAATGCAGAGTAACTCCAGAGAGTCTAAGAGATGCTTTTATATCGTCAAACACGCAGATGAAGAATCATTAAACTGACTGGATGAATCTGATTGGCCGATTACCGTGAAATCAGGTTAAATGTCATGTGGGGTGAAACAGTGCACAGATCTATAAAAGCTTAGGCTTGATCAGATCCTGGCCTTCACCTTTGCCCTCATCAGCGTGACATCATCACCAGGGCTATCAGTGTCAGTGAGACATTATTGTAGATTGCAATATTTTCAATTAGGTTTTTATTTTTATATTTTCTGCTTTCACTTAAATTTTAGTGGAAGTTTTAGCACTTTTGTTGTTTGTTTTTGTCATTTCTATTTTTGGTTCATTTGTCTGTATTTTTTAATATTGTTTTATTTATTTGTATTTATTTATCTATTTTAGTACTTCAAGTTGAACTAAATGAAAATGAGTAATGTTGCCTTGACCACTAGTTAAAATGAGTTTACATTTTTTAATTTATTTCAGATAACATTTATTTTATTTTCGTTGTGTTTTGCCAGTTTTATCAGTTTTAGTTTGCTTTAGTTTTAATTATTTTAGTACTTGAAATTAAACTAATCAAAAATGTAAATAAAAAATGTTGGCTTGGCAACTAGCAAAAAATAAAATGTTTAATAATTTTTTTTTTATAATTAATTTTATTTCAGTTAACATTTATTTAATTTGTGTGTTTTTGCCAGTTTTTTTATATAGTTGTATTAATTTTTTTATTTCAGTTTTAGTTAAAATTATGCTAGCATTTTGAGTTAAAAAATAACAAAAATTCTCAATCAAAAATGAGAAATGTTGGCGTGCCAACTAGCTGAAATAAAATGTTTTATTAAAAAAAAAAAAAATTAATATAACATTTTATTTCAATTAATTTTTTTTTCATTTTAAGTGACACACACACACACACACACACACACACACACACACACACACACACACACACACACACACACACACACACACACACACATATATATATATATATATATATATATATATATATACACAAATAAGGAACAGTTGTAATTTTATTGCTAAGTATCTGTTCCAGATGTTTCTCAGATGGTAAAATGAGGGTGAATCATTGGGAATGATGTCATGCTCATGTACTAATGCCTGTGCTTTCTGCAGATCATGTATCTGTCATGAGTCTGATAAAATAGTGCATGCTCCGTGCTGTCATTATCAGGACAGAGCTGCATTTCTAAGGCCGCTTCGATAATAAACAGCGCGTCAAACGCCGTGCAAATGATCCGTAACTGCAGCATGAACGAGTCTTTCACTGGCTTTGATACGAATCAGAAAACAGGCGTGTGGGATTTTCCACGGGACAAAACCTTCATGCCACATCAGAGGAAATACAGAGTGGCACAAATGCATCGTAAGCCTGATCTATAAGCACTGAACTGATTTCTGAGCGTCTCTGTGTCTCATTAGCAGCATCACGAACAACGCTCAGTTCTGAAAGAGTAAACGCTCAGCATTACTTCATGTGTACTCTGGACTGCATCTTCCAGAGCTGAGTGATTATCAGTGTTTTATCAGGACACACCGACTCTCACACTTCACCGCGCAAACAATAAAACCATAAACCACCTTTCACAAAGGCTTATCTGCATGATGTCAACTGTACAAAACATATTTTATTACAGATCATCTGTATTTTATTTTGAGTAATGTACAGGTTTTTAATGGTGTTAGTTGATGATAATATCCCTCCTTAGGATGCCATGTGACGTCCAAACCACCTTGATGACCTTTGACCCTTACCTGTAATTCTACACAGTGACGTACTTTATTTACTATCTGCTAGTGCTGTATTATTATTAGACACAAAAGATTGAGAACCTGTTGTTTCCGTATCATTAGGGTTAGGGTTTAGGAGAAAAGAGAAAAAGATTGTGAATTATTTTATTGTCTTTAATGTAATAATTTATTTAGAAATAAACAATAATAACTAAACTTATTTAGAATGTTTTTATTTTAATTTAAATTTTGTTCTGTTTTTGTCAGTCCTTTTTATTTATTTTATAAGTGTGTGTGTGTGTGAGAGTGTGTGTGTGTGTGTGTGTGTGTGTGTGTGTGAGAGAGAGAGAGAGAGAGAGAGTATATATATATATATATATATTTTTTTTTTTGTACTTTTTGCTGACTAGGCATTAAGCTGCAATAAAATAGTTATACAATTTTAGGATATGTTATTTAATTTTTTTTGTCAGATTTATTTGTTTTTGTATTTAAAATGTCAATATACTTTTATTAATTTTATTTCAGTTTTAGTAATTATTAACTTTAAGTTAAACTGATCAAAAATAAGTTGCCTTGGCAAGTAGCTGAAATAATCTTATTTTATTTCAGATGATGTTTATTTCAAGTAATCTAAATGTCTTTAATGGTTTCGTTCAAAATCAATGATGTCAAGCAGCCAAATGCAGGTCATACTGATTCATGCTCTGGATTTATTGAGTGTTGATGATGATTTGCATAGAGGCGGAGCTCCGTCTGTGCTGCTCGTCTCATTGGTGGATTCTGCTGAGCTGCAGGATGTTTCTGTCACTGTTTCTGTTCTTTAGTTAAACATGGTGTGATTGGTTGCTGCTGCTCTTCATCATCATCATCATCATCATCATCACAGCATAAACACATTACAGCTTGATGAGTGTGATCAGATTATGAGCTGCAGTATCTGAGACTCTATAAACCGCTGCTCTTTGATCTTGCCGGAGTCAGAGCACTAATGTACTATTACAATTTTTATTAACATTTTAAATGTGTTTTTATTTTTAGTATTTTACTTTTTCAATTTTAGTTACTTTAGTACAAATATAAGAAATTTTGCCTTAGTAAAAACCTGAATTGTTTTTCCCAGTTAACATTTATTTAATGTAGTGAAAATGTTTTAATGGTTTTAGAATAATTACCAAGTTTAGGACACAGTGTGGCCTCTCATGACCTTTGACCTATAATTCTACATCATAAGGAATATTTAGCATCTGTTGTGTTGTGAACAGATGTGCAACTGTCCTAAATCACATCATTCTGAAAAAGAAAAGAAAAAAGACCGTGAATCAGTGTTATTCTAGTATCATTAATATACTATTATGTTTATATATATATATATATATATATATATATATATATATATATATAATTTGTTTATTTTCCATTTCAGTTTGCATTTTTTTTCAAGATTGTATTTTTTGGTGTCTATATATTTTATTTTGTATTAATTAAGTTTGTTTATTTATTTAAAATTTGCAAGTTTGCCTTGGCAAATGGGTTTTTTAATGCTGTTGGGAATAATTATGCACTTTATGAAATGTTCCTATGTTTAATGATGAATGCATCATACAAATATCTGTTGAGCTGGACTTACTGTTGAGGGCCAGAGAGTCACTGAGAGCTTTGTTGCCCCCTACAGGACAGCTGGAGATGTAGCAGGAACACACACACACACACACACACACACACACAGACACAAACACACACTCTCTCTCTCTCTCTCACACACACACACACACACACACACACACACACACATACTCTCTCTCTCACACACACACACACACACACACACACACACACACGAGATACTGAAGAGTTCATAAAACTCGGTGTCAGTATCAGCAGATCAGGACGGTCAGTCAGAGGTGAAGTCGTTGTATAGTGGTTAGAGAGTTTGACTCCTAACCCTAAGGTTGTGGGTTCGAGTCTTGGGCCAGCAATACCACGACTGAGGTGTCCTTGAGCAAGGCACCGAACCCCCAACTGCTCCCCGGGCGCCGCAGTATAAATGATACCCACTGCTCCGGTGTGTGTGTGTGTTCACTGCTGTGTGTGTGTGTGTGGATGGGTTCAATGCAGAGCACCAATTCTGAGTATGGGTCACCACACTTGGCTGTATGTCACGTCACTTTCACTTTATATTCTCTCCTGATGAACAGATTCATCTGCACTGTTTAACACTAATCAGACTGTAATTAAGCAGTGTAGTGTGGTTTGGTGACGTACATAATGATCGTACACATTGGCACAGATGAACTGAGGTCATGATGTGACAGAGAAACACTGAAGGTCACTGGAGGCTAACGCTGCTCCTCTTCTCTCGTCAGATACACACACATCACACACGTCTCACCAGCGCTAAACACAAACTGTTTCACGCTCCTTCATTAAAGAAGATTATAATCTGCTGTATGCAGAAGAGTATCACAGCTTTACCTGTCTGTCAGCTGAAGCTGCATCATATCTGTGTCTAGATTAACTGGTTAATTCAGTTACTGTGATCCTCTCAGTCCAATGCTGAATCTGCATCTGAGTTTGCATTTAATTACTGAATCCTCAGAAAAATGCTACATTCAGAATAAGTTTTATGTACATATATATATATATATGTAGATTTAAAAAAAATGAAAAAAAAAAACCCTTCCATGAACACATTTTAATACATATTTGATTTTTTGATAGATTTTAGTTTCATTTAATTTATGCACATTTAATTAATAGGTTTAGTAACTTATATTTATTAATATATAGTCCAAAATACATTTCAATATGTATATATATTAAACAAATACATATTTTTAATTTATCCAAAATGTATTTTCTTAGCTCTTGACGTATATTTTGTATTTTATTTATTTTGTTTTTAGTTTTTTTGTTTGTTTGGTTTGTTTTTATTTATTAATTTTGCTTTTGAAGATGTAAACAAGCCATATATTCGAAATATATTTGGATCAGATATTTTATTTTAGAGTTGTGTGGTTCTCAGGATGTTTGCACTCATTGTTTGTTTGATTAGTGCAGGAATTAATTATCATCTGTTCGCCGCAATTGAAGAACATGCTAAAACGCATTAATCAGGCATGTTTGTTCTAAATGAAACACAATGACTTTTAAACAGGACAGTCGTGTAGTACTGTGGGTAGGGGTCAAAGGTCATCAGTCAGGGTGGTTTGCATGTAACATTACACCTTAAATCAGTGCAGTGATGGAGAAATCAGAGGCTGGTCGTGTGTTCGCTCTGATGTCCAGCGTAAATGCAGTCGCTTCAATCCTCCGCAGCGTTTCGGAGAGGAATGGAGATGTGTATCTAGTGTTTCCTTATTTTTGTGCAGGAAAGCACAGGCTTGTTGACTTCCTCTCCCTCCCTTCCTTCCTTCTCTGCGAAGGTACTCATCTGAAAAATGAGAACAAAGTGATTGTTCCTGTTCTCTTTCTTAAGTCACTTCAAATGCTGTTTGTGCGGCTGGAGCTCATTGTGAGGAGCGCCGAGCAGGAGACAGGTAAGAGACCACACACACACACACACACTCACCGATGCACTTTACAGGTGCATGTGTTCAGTCGTGGATCAGTATGGATTCTGTAATCATCAAATGTTCATATGATCCGCTCACATGCTGAAAATATGCCTGCATTTAAAAAAAAACTTATATTTTTTATTTCCTGAATTTCATCCATTTTCGGTGTATGTGGACTACACGCTGCAAAAATTCTGAATTCTTCTTCAGTGTTTTTGTCTTTCTTTACAGTGCAAAGAAATCAATAGATAATTATTTGAGATGAAAAATTGCATTAGATAACAGGTCTTATTTTCTAGAAAATTAACTTATTATTATGCTTTAAACAATAACAAATATGTGTCAATGGGGACAGAAAAAAAAAAAACTTGCTTTCCCTTTGAATTCAGTTGATTTTTCTGAGCCCTTTGGCAGATATTTGTTGTGTTTTAAGCATAAACTCTCTTCATTTTGCTATATTTTTCAGAAAACATATTTTGCTTCTTAAATCAGTGTATCTTAATTTAAGGATGTTTAGATATTCTCACTGGAAAACAAGACAAAAATATTATTTTTTCCAATCCAGATTTTGCCTTTATATTAAACTGCATTTTTTTTTGTTACGCAGATATTTTCTAATATGCAAAATGCATGTATGTAACATGCAAAGGAAAACACTCAGAGTATAAAACTGTGATTTCTGTATTTAGTGCACGTAGTGTTTAGTTTGATTATACATGTGAATTCTTCATTTGTGGATAGTTTCTGTCTGCTGTCAGTGTTTGTGTCATTGGGATGTCATTCATCTGTTTAAAGCAGAAGTATTTTGGTGTAGTTTGCATTAGTTGGGCTTGTTTTTGAGCCGGACTGTTTGATTGTAATCTGCTCGAATGACAGCAGCAGCTAATGGCTTGTAATGAAAAAGAGAAGTTCCAGTACAAATGCAGTGAAAATGAAACACAGAGGAACAGCAGAGAGGAAGAGAGTCTCTGTCTGACTGATTTGGTTAACACTATTCCAACAAACACTGACAAATCCGATGAAACCAAAAAATCTGCTGTCTTCTGGAGCAGTGTGAATCAGTCTTTACGACAGGAACACAACAGGATTTCCAGTTCTAGTTAACAGCAAAGCCAGTGAAGATCTTACTTAGTGCTATTCAGCAGAAAAACATTCTTAAATGCATTTACTTGAGAAGCAAAATGACTGTAAAATCTGAAAAATGCATCAAAATGAATTGAGTTTATGCTTAAAACAAGAAAATATCTGCCAGTGGAGTCAAAGAATAAACATGAAATTCAAAGGGAAAACAAGATTATTTTTTGACCCCCACTGGCAGATTTGTTTCTTGTTTTAAGCACAAACTTAATTTTGATTCATTTTTTAAGACTATGTATCTCTCGTTATTTTGCTTGATTTAAGAAAGTTCCGATATTTGTACTAGAAATTGACACAAAAATACTGAGTAAGAGCATATTTTTTAGTTATTTTTTTGCAGTAAATGGTGTTTGCGACACCAAGATCAGGGGTTCGATTTGCAGGGAATGCATGAACTGATCAAATGTGAATGCAATGCAAATCACTTTGGATGAAAGCCTCTGCCAAATGCATGAATGCAATGGGTTTTGTAGTTCTAATTTACAACAAAGTCAGTCGAGATCAATTCATCACAATGCCTTCATGTAGCTGCAAATGATTATCTTACTTGTGTTTTCCAGTACAAAACATTCTTGTAAAATTACTGAAAAATATGAAAGTTGAGTAAGTTTATGCTTAAAAATGGAAAATATCTGCCAGTGGGCTCATAAAATAATCTTAATTCAAATTCATTATATTTATTTAATTTATTCTTGTTTTAAGCATAAACTCGCTTAATTTTGATGCATTTTTCAGACTGAAGTAATTTTGCTTCTCAAGTAAATGCATCTTGATTTAAGGATGTTTAGATATTTGTACTGGAAAACAAGACTAAAACACTTGAGTAAGAACATCACTTTTTGCAGTGGCCCTTGCAATGCCAAGGTCAAGGGTCTGATGGAATGCATGAACCGATCAAACATGAATGCAATGCAAATGACTTTGCATAA
This sequence comes from allo-octoploid hybrid of Carassius auratus x Cyprinus carpio, assembly GCA_024542945.1. Classification (NCBI taxonomy): domain Eukaryota; kingdom Metazoa; phylum Chordata; class Actinopteri; order Cypriniformes; species allo-octoploid hybrid of Carassius auratus x Cyprinus carpio. Next base: position 63,935 of record JANHFF010000295.1, on the reverse strand, counting down.
AAGCATCTGCCAAATGCATGAAAGCAGTAACTCATTCGACATGTTTTCGCAGGCAGGTGATGGATGGTTCTCACGCTTGTGATCTGAACGTGTAGAAACCTCCAGCATGGATCCGACCGAGAGCGAACGCAAGCGTCCAGAGGACTTCTCCAGAAGAAGCGTCGACCTTTCCCTTCTCCCCTTCTACCCCGTCGTGCCTCAGCCGCACCGATTCGTCCCAGATACGATCGACCTGAACCGCCTGCGTCTCCATCGCGTGATCCAGGTGAAGCAGGAGACGGTGAAGCCTCTGCCGCTGTGGCCTCCGTCGCCTCCATTACTCCTGCGCTCTCCTGCTCCCTACTTCACTTCTTTCCATCCCAGTCTGGTCCCGTTCCCGTTCCTCCATCTCTCTCCGAACCCCTTCTACACCACCGAAGCCACAAGGTTTCGCCGCAGGAGCCAAGAAGCCAGCAAACCGGAAAAGCTGAACGTGCACGTGGACGACAGCTACTACGTGGATGTGGGCGGCGATCAGAAGCGCTGGAAGTGCCGCATGTGCGAGAAATCCTACACGTCCAAATACAACCTGATCACACACATCCTGGGCCACAGCGGCATCAAGCCACACGAATGCAACCTCTGCGGGAAACTCTTCAAGCAGCTGAGCCACCTGCACACACACATGCTGACGCACCAGGGCTCACGGCCGCACAAGTGCCAGGTGTGTAGACTTATGTGCCGGTGTTCAGTAATGCAATACGTGTCCCTGCAGCACAGAAGCAGTCATCAGTAGCACAGGTATATTTGTAGCAATAGACAACAATACATTGTATGGGTCACAATTATACATTTCTCTTTTACGACAAAAATCATTAGGATATTAAGTAAAGATCATGTTCCATGAAGATATTTTGTAAATTTCCTACCGTAAATATATCAAAACTTAATTTTTGATTAGTAATATGCATTGCTAAGAACTTCATTTGAACAACTTTAAAGATGATTTTCTCAATATTTAGATTTTTTTGCACCCTCAGATTCCAGATTTTCAAATAGTTGTATCTCAGACAAATATTGTCCTCCTAACAAACCATACATCAATGGAGAGATTATTTATTCAGCTTCAGATGATGTATACATCTCAATTTCAAGAAATTGACCCTTATGACTGGTTTTGTGCTCCAGGGTCACGTATGACTTCATAGAGTCAGTCAAGGAATGCACAATCTTTTTGACGCTCTTGGCCGGTCTCAATGCTTTCTCCGCGTCGCTTTCAGTCCCATAATGCACTGCGCGAGGGTTAAAGCTCAACAAATCTGTGAAAGGTTAGGAGCAGTGACTCTCCTAAAACAGCTGCTGCTGGAAATCTGCCTCGGAACAGAACGATTTTAGAAACACTTGAGATTTATAAAGGTGTGACTTTGGTTTTGGAGGTTATCTCTACTCTGAATTCTATCCTTGTTCTCATGAAGCAGCTGGACAAGAAGTAACAGCTGTTCTTGAGTCCAGTTTGGTTTTCTTCTACGTTTGCATGTCTTACTATCAGCCGTGATTATTCTACTCTGTTCATTAAAAGACTGTTTAGAATCGTTTAAGAGAAGCACACATTAGCTGAACATATACTTGTTTAATTAGTGACACTTAGCCTGCATTTTAAAACCTTCATTTGAATATGCCAATATAATATAGCACTCTACAATATTTCTATGAATGAATCTCTGACAGAGACTATCAGCCAATCACTGTGTGTGTAGTTAGGAAGCATGATGACATCATCCATGGCAACGACCTCAGCCCCGCCCCCTTACTCTGAGCTTAACACTTCTCTCTATTCCTTAGTAAAAGTTTGTCTCAGCAGCTTTGTGAACAGGTTTTAAGAGAAAACTGTAATGCTCTTTAGGAGAACTCTTAGTGGTAATATAAAATGTTTTGTGAATACATTGTGATGTATCTTCGCCTACAGGTGTGCCACAAAGCCTTCACGCAGACCAGCCACCTGAAGAGACACATGATGCAGCACAGCGAGGTCAAGCCCTACAGCTGCGGAGTCTGCGGCCGGGGCTTCGCGTATCCCAGCGAGCTGCGCGCGCACGAGCTCAAGCACGAGCGCGGCCAGGAGAACGTGTGCGTGGAGTGCGGGCTCGACTTCCCCACGCTGGCGCAGCTCAAACGCCACCTGACTGCGCACCGCGGCCCCGTGCAGTACGACTGCGGAGAATGCAGCAAGAGCTTCCAGTATCCCAGCCAGCTGCAGAATCACATGATGAAGCACAAGGACATCCGGCCGTTCATCTGCAGCGAGTGCGGGATGGAGTTCGTCCAGTCACACCATCTCAAGCAGCACGCGCTCACGCACAAGGTGAGAGCAGGTGACGCACGCTGGGGAAAAACTGAAAATTCACTTTCAGCCTTTCATATTTAAAATGAAAAATTTATAATAATAAAAATGGCAAAAACACAACAAAATTACTTAAACTTAAATTTACTTAAATTAAAATGAGAATGGAAAATGTAAAAATAAAAACTACACTTTAGTTTTTTAAAGATTATTACAGTAGAAAATACAACTTCAGTCTTTAATATTTAAAAAGAACAAAAACGAATAAAAATGGCAAAACACAAAAAATACTAAAAATGTAACGAAAATTAAAATGAAAATGGAAAACGTAAAAATAAGAACTACACAATTATTTTTGAAGATTATTACTGTAGAAAATTCAGTTTCAGCCTTTAACATTTAAAAATAAAAAAACCTAATAAAAATGGCAAAAGCGCAACAAAATCACTAAAACTGTAATTAAAATAAAATTTAGAAATCGAAAACATAAAAATAAAAATTACACACAAAAAACATATTTTCTGAAGATTATTACAGTGCAAAACACAACTTCAGTCCTGAATATTTAAAAAGAAAAAAAATCATAAAAATGGCAACAAAAAAAAAATTACTAAAACTTTAACTTAAAATAATATAAGAATGGAAAATATAAAAATAAAAACTACACTGTAAAAAATATTTTTGAAGATTACTGCAGTACATTTTACAAGAAAATAACATTTCAGACTTTAATATTTAAAAAGAACAAAAACTAAGAAAAACAGGAGAAAAAAGTTACTAAAACTTTAGTAAATATTAAAATGAAAACAGAAAATAAAAATATAAACTGTAAAAAAATGAATCTTTTCAAGATTATTGTGGTACATTTTACAAGAAAATACAATTTCAGTCTTTTTAAAAAGCACAAAAACTATTAAAAAACAGCAAAAACAACAAAATCACTAAAACTTTAACAATTAAAATGAGAATGGAAAATGTAAAAATAAATCTAGACTGTAAATCTTTTTACAAGAAAGTATTTATTCAGTCTTTTTATGTAAAAATTACATGTTTAATTCAATGTTATTCTTTGTCATTATTTGTGAAATTTACCAGCAATTCCTTGAAATGAGTGAAAATAGTTTCAAAGGGTATCCTACACCAACTTTTTTCAATGCAGTTCAAAATATTTTTTTTAAATGTAACTACTACACTGCAAAAAGTAATATTCATCAGTATTTTTGTCTCATTTTCCACTACAAATATCTCAACATTCTTAAACAACATGCATTTATTTAAAAAGCAAGTTGGTCTTTTGAATGGTCTTTTGTAGGATAAAAGCATCTGCTAAATGGATAAATGTTAATGCATCTTGATTTAATTATGTTTAGATATTTGGACTGGGAAACAAGACAAAAAAATACTGAGGATGTGAAGAGTTTTTCAACTCATAAACATAAGTCAAAAAACAAAACAATACAAAGACGCATCAATGCAACTATCCATAAATTAATAAATGGAGACTTACTTTGAAAAGGAAGTAGAAAACACTTCCCATTTCTCCTGTTGCTAATATCAAAGGTCAGGCATCAATCAAAGTCAAATTCGAAGTCACATGGTACAGTAGATGTCTAGTCAAAACAGACTAATGATACATGAACAGGTTAAGACGCCCTCATTCTGCAATAATCATCAACAAAACTAAACAAGATACAAGAACATACAACCCAGGAAGCATTGGATGTGAGGATAAAAATGGTTTGTGTTTTGAATTATTGGCCATCAAGCACATAAAAAACATCAAAATTCAAGAGATCAATAAATAAAGCAATTTCATGGTTTGATATAAAGAATATATATCTTTTTTTTACATCTTGTAAGATAAGAATGTGTAATTATTTGATAAAATATGGAAGCAAAACTAATTGAGAAGCATGCATTTACAGTATATAAACCTAGTTATAAAACAGATAGTTCCGGTCCTTGATTCTGATTGGCTGAGCCGCGTTCGAAGCTGTTGTAAATGACTCTACAAAGTAACAAACACCTTTGTTTACATTTGTGTGTTGCTCGGCAACCACTTTGTTGCAACCACAACTGTTTCTGAGGAACTACATTGTTTGGTGGAAGAATACTGTTTTTATTAATATCATTACACTTTATTTGCTCTGTTTTATTTTGTGAAACTTTACTACGTATATGGAATAACCGTTTTATAAAAGCAATAATCCCCGTAAAGCCGTGGTTTACAGTGAATTTATAACAGCTATAACTCTGCTTTGCGTCGTGCCTAACAACGCCCCATAGCTGTTATAAATTCACTGTAAACCACGGCTTCACGGGGATTATTGCTTTATTACCTCATATTCCTGTAGCTCAAACACCCTAATCATGCCGCTCGCAACACCAAGGTCATGGGTTCGATTCCCAGAGAATGCATGACCAATCAAATGTTAACTTTAAATGCAATCTAAGTCGCGTCTGTTAAATGCATAACTGCCCCGTCTCGTGTGGTTTCTCATGCACTGTTCATCCTCATCTTTCAGGGAGTGAAGGAGCACAAGTGTCGCATCTGTGGCCGTGAGTTCACGCTGCTGGCGAACATGAAGCGGCACGTTCTGATTCACACCAACATCCGAGCGTATCAGTGCCAGCTGTGCTACAAGAGCTTCGTCCAGAAGCAGACGCTCAAGGCTCACATGATCGTCCACTCCGACATCAAGCCCTACAAGTGCAAGGTGCGTCGCCGACTCAACGCCATTCATCCAGGCTTTCTGCAGGTCTGATGAAGGCCAGTTTAAGTAAAGACAATGCAATGTGTCCCTGCAGCACAGAAGCAGTCATCAGTAGCACAGGTATATTTGTAGCAATAGACAACAATACATTGTATGAGTCACAATTATACATTTCTCTTTTATGACAAAAATCATTAGAATATTAAGTAAAGATCATGTTCCATGAAGATATTTAGTAAATTTCCTACCGTAAATATATCAAAACTTAATTTTTGATTAGTAATATGCATTGCTAAGAACTTCATTTGAACAACTTTAAAGATGATTTTCTCAATATTTAGATTTTTTTGCTCCCTCAGATTCCAGATTTTCAAATATTGTCCTCCTAACAAACCATACATCAATGGAAAGTGCATATATGATGTATAAATCTCAATTTAAAAAAAATAAAATTGATTTATGACTGGTTTTGTGCTCCAGGGTCACACATATCAATAGAATTTCCTCAAATGCTTCAGATTTTGAAAATACAGTACAACTTCCAACAGATCTCCATTACTTTTTAAAAAACTTTCCAAAAAAATATACAGTAATGTACTTCACCTTTTGATCACGCTGCAAAGAAGTGCTGTTCTTCCCCAGTAGTTTTGTCTTGTTTTCCAGCGCAAATGTCTAAAGATCCTTAAATCAAGACACGTTTACTTGAAAAACAAAATAAGTTTTGATAAACTGATAAAAATGCTGCGAGTTTATGCTTAAAACAAGAATAAATATCATGTTAGTGGAGTCAGAAAACAGGTTTTCAATCCTCTGTGGCGGATATCTGTTTGTTTTAATCATCAACTCACTTCTTCATTTTGCATCTCGGTATCTTGATTTATGGATGTTTGGATATTTAATAATTCCTCTGTGTTTTTGTCCTGTTTTACGTTGAGAATGTCCAAAGATTCGTAAATCAAGACACTGGAGAAGCAAAATGAGTTAAGATAAGAATAAGTCTAGTTTTCTGAGAAACTGATCAAAATGAAGTGAGTTTGTGATTAAGACAAGAACAAATATCTGCCAACGCAGTCAGAAAAATCGACTCAATTCAAAGGGAAATTGAATCGACAGATATTTGTTCTTGTTTTGAGCACAGTTGAACTCTATTTTGTTCGATTTGTTAATTTTGCTTATACAGTAACTGTGTCTTGATTTAAGGATGTGTATATGTTTGAACTGGAAATCAAGACACAGATAATGAGAAAGATAATCTTCTTTTTTTCTTTGCATTGCATGCAACATTTAATGCCACGACTTTAAAATGCAAGACTTTCTGCTCTGATTTAAGGCCTTAATTAGTAAAAAAAAAAATCGACCTGCAGAAACCCTGTTAATTTAATAACTAGAACTAAAGTTGTGTACTATAATGCAAAGCTGCTTCTATAAATGGATTCTATTAATGGGTCAAAGTGGAGAGAGGATGTGAATTCAGTTCAGTTCTTGTTCTGAATGTAAAGCATAATAAAGATGCAAATACGTCTAACATTTCATGGATTCTTGGTTGTTTTGGAATGCGTGTGATGAGCAGATACTGTATGTTTTTGGCAGTTGAGTGTCTCCTCGTCTATAGGAAGGATATCGCTGCACAAACTGACCGTAACAATGGCTCTCTCGTCCCCCGAGAACAAGCCCCACAAATAGATTTCATCTCGCTTTCTCTTGTGCTCAGGAGCACTTCCTGTTTTCTCACGGTCCGTTCGGACAGTTTACAGTCCCTCTATCCTCCTGAAGGAAAGGAAAGGACCACCCTCATAAATAAAGAGCGCAGAGGAACTCCTTCATATTCCTGAAACTCACGACTGTCATGATTCAATTTACTGTAACTCTCTCTTTCCTCTTTTTAAATGCTTTCAAATACATGCCATGAGGTAAAGCTTTATAGGCTTTCATACAACGACAACCAGTCACTGCATTAGCTACATAGAAATATCATATTATATGTGTCCCTGCAGCACAGAAGCAGTCATCAGTAGCACAGGTATATTTGTAGCAATAGACAACAATACATTGTATGGGTCACAATTATACATTTCTCTTTTATGACAAAAATCATTAGGATATTAAGTAAAGATCATGTTCCATGAAGATATTTAGTAAATTTCCTACCGTAAATATATCAAAACTTAATTTTTGATTAGTAATATGCATTGCTAAGAATTCATTTGAACAACTTTAAAGATGATTTTCTCAATATTTAGATTTTTTTGCTCCCTCAGATTCCAGATTTTCAAATAGTTGTATCTCAGACAAATATTGTCCTCCTAACAAACCACACATCAATGGAGAGATTATTTATTCAGCTTTCAGATGATGCATACATCTCAATTTCCAAAAATGTACCCTTATGACTGGTTTTGTGCTCCATGGTCACATGTGATATAAACTTCATTTTAATTTAAACTTTATTTTTGTTTGGTCTCAGAAATCTAAGTTTACATTCCAAAATTCCGTTTCAGATTTTTTTGTTCTGACACAGAATAATAATAAAAATAGCAATAAGGTAATTGTGACTTTTCATCTTAGGCTATTTTTACTTCTTCTTTTTATTTTCAGTTCTGAGTTTATATCTCACAATTCTGACATTTGTTTCTTAGAATTGTGAGGGGAAAAAAATCTGAATTGTGAGATATAAACTCAAAAATGTGAGAAAAAAAATCAGAATTGTGAGATATAAACTCAAAAATGTGAGAAAATTCTGACAAAGTTGCAATTATCTTTTTTATTGTTTTATTTTATGACAAGCTTCGGTTACACTTTATTTTAAAGTCTCCTTGTTACAGTGCAATTATACATTTAATTATTGAGTAATATAACTTAACTACATGTACTTACTACATGGTTAGGGTTTAGCTTAGGGTTACTTGCATGTAATGATTTATTGTTATTATAATAGTAAGTACATGTAATGTGTGTCACATGGACACCTTACAATAAAGTGTTACCCAAGCTTCCATTAATTTGTGAGTCTGATAGAGCTTTTATAGTGTTTGACCCGTTCAAAGATCTCTGAAGAGTTACTCTCTTTACAGCTGTGTGGAAAGGAGTTTAACAGAATGCATAATCTGATGGGCCACATGCACTTGCATTCTGACAGCAAACCCTTCAAATGTCTTTACTGCGCCAGCAAGTTCACCCTGAAGGGAAACCTGACGCGCCACATGAAGGTCAAACACGGCATCATGGACCAAGGCCTGGACGCTCGCGGTGAGAAGCCTTACACATAATCTCTCCATTGATGTATGGTTTATTAGGAGGACAATATTTGTCTGAGATGCAACTATTTGAAAATCTGGAATCTGAGGGAGCAAAAAAATCTAAATATTGAGAAAATCATCTTTAAAGTTGTTCAGATGAAGTTCTTAGCAATGCATATGTCTAATCAAAAATTAAGTTTTGATATATTTACGGTTGAAAATTTACTAAATATCTTCTTTACTTAATATCCTAATGATTTTTGGCATAACATAAAAATAAAAAATGTATTGTTGTCTATTGCTACAAATATACCTGTGCTGCTTATGACTGCTTCTGTGCTGCAGGGACACTTATCTGTGAAGCTTCTGAAGCTGTTGTTGGTCTTGTATGATGTTGATGATGTCTCTGGATGCTCTCAGTCTTCAGGCGACGGGGACGGCTGTGTCTCTCCGGTCCTCTGCGGATCCTGTCCCGCATCGGTCAGGAGGAGCCCTTCGATCTGTCCCAGAAGAACCAGCTGCGTCTGTCTCAGTCTGACGGCGGGAGCTCCGGCCGAGAAGAAGACGAGGACAGTCTGTACCGAATGAGCCAGTACAGTCCTGACCTCTACAAGAGCCGAGAGGAGGAGGACGAGAAGAAGAAGCCAGACGCCACGCAGTTCTACAGCGATAAAGAGGACGAGTCCTGATGGACAACGAGACAGAGACTGACAGACACGCTGTGAATGATGATGTCTCAATGTGAAAAATGTACAGAAATCTATGAACACTGCAAAAAATGATTTTTTTGACGTTTTCCAATAGAAAATATCTAAATGTTGTTAAATCCAAAAGAAGCAAAATTACTTAAATTGATTAGTCTTGAAAAATGTGCCGAAAGTAAGTGAATTTATACTTAAAACAAGACTAAATATCTACCATTGTGGTCAATAAAATAAACTTAATTCAAAGGTAAACAAGATTGAGTTCTGACCCCATTGGCAGATATTTTTCTTGCTTTAAGCAAAATTTTGAAGAATAAAAAGTCATTTTGCTTTACAAGTTCACTGCAAAACTTACTCAGTGTTTGTGTCTTGTGTTCTAGTATAAATATCTAAACATTCTTGAATCAAGATGTATCTACTGTACAAGTAAAATTATAAAAAAAATTAAAAAAAAAAAAAAAAAAAAAAAAAAATATATGCACAATTTTTTTTCGTTTTTGCTTAAAAGAAGCAGAAATATCTGCCAGTGGGGTAAGAAAAATAAACTTAATTTAAAGGCTAAACAAGATTATTTTTTATTGCCCCATTGGCAGATATTTCTGCTTGTTTTAAGCAAAAACTAAAAACTTTTATTTTTTATTTTTTTGATTTAATATCTTAAATCATTTTACTTGTACAGTAAATTAATCTTGATTCAAGAGTTTTTAGATATTTATTCTAGAAAACAAGACACAAACACTGAATCATTTAAGAGAATAATTTTTTGCAGTGTAAATGCATCTTGACTTACGAATGTTTCCTGGAAAACAAGACAAAACATCATTTTTTTGCAGTGAAAGTATCTTGATTTTCAGAAGACGTGTAGCAAGTTTAGTCTACTTGGTGATATCTCATAATGTTTAATGAAATTAATATAATTGAGAGAAGAAAACTGATATATTTCTGACCGTTATTGCTAATTGCCTTCAATGGAGGTGTTCTTGCTCACTTTGATAAATTAATGATGAATGGGTCGACGCAGTTCTGACAGATGTATGATTTTTGATAGTTTTGTATTTTTGTAAACACACAGATGTTTTTATTTGCCTGTGAATCAACTGCAGTGTGAACGCTGATCAATATTTAAGTACAATAAATTCATTTAAAGATTAAACTTTGGACTTTTAAATGCAGTGACAACAGCACAGAATCATAGAAGGGAAAAATGACATTATAAAGCAATCATCACGAAGATCTTACTATTTAAACAATACTATAAAGACATGTTCACAGCAAAAAAAAAAAAAAATAATAATTCTTAGGTTTTTGGATTTTTTTTTTTTTTTTTTTTTTTTTAGTTTACTGCAAAAAAAAATCTATTATTATTATTATTATTATTATTATTATTATTATTATTATTTTGTTACTTTTGTTTTTGAATTCTCTTCCCAGTATAAATATCTAACTATTCTTCAATAAAGAAGCAAAACGACTCATTTTTGGAAAAATGTATCAAAATTTTATTTATTTTCACTTAAAACAAGAAAGAAAGAAAAACTTCCAGTGGAAGAAAACATCTTACTTTAAATGGAAAAAATATATATATATTATTTTTCTTGCTCTATTGACAGATATGTTTCTAGTTTTAAGCAAAAAGAACAAAAATTTTAACCATTCTTTTAGAAAACAAGAAAACAAGTTGCTTCTCAAGTAAATAGATAAGTCTAATAAGAAACAAGACAAAAATACTGAGTAGGAAATAATTTATTGCACTGTTTATACCTGAAAATATGAGAAAAATTAACCTTAAAATTCAAAAGGAAAAAAACGGCAGATATTTTTTGTCTTGTTTTAATCATAAACTTAATTATAAATTAATAAATTAATATCATTAAATAAATTAAATCAATAAATTAATTCAAATACATCTTTCAGAAAACAAAATGTAATATCATTTGTACCTGGAAAATGAGACAAAAATATAATTTTTTGTAAACTTTAAGACTAGTCTGTATTGTTACGGTATGATATCAGAGCGACCGGCCAAGCAAATATATTCTTAAGTAAACTTAAATGTAGTCTATTTTTACTCCACAACCTTTTGGACAGGTTTTCTTCCTTAAAAAGAGGAACACACTTCCTCAGCAAAGAAAAGGAAGTATTGGAGAATAAACCCTTTAACACACTTCTCATTCTGGATGCCTATTGTTTCCCAGTTTGGTTGCAGAAAAAGAACAAAAACTAATCTGATTTTTACAACAAAAAAAATGTGGTTGCGCAGTTTCAGTTCACAAATAGAAATGGAGAGAAAGAGAGTTGGGCAGCATCCAGCACTTATACACAAATAATTATGATTTTTTTTTTAACATCTTTGAAAGACGTCCGATGCATTTTTTCTGGAATAAGTTTAAAATTTAGAATGATTTCTGAAGATCATGTGACACTGAAGACTGGAGTAATGATGCTGAAAATACAGCTGCGCATCACAGAAATAAATTACACTTTAACCGATATTCACATAGAAAACAGCTGTTTTAAATTCTAATAATATTTCACAATTTTTACTGTATTTTAATCAAATAAAAGCAGCTTTGTGAGCAGAAGAGACCGTTTTCAAAATACACACACACACAAAAGCAGAATTATTTCAAACATTTGACCGTACAGTTTTCTGGATCTGTGATAAAATAAATAAATAAATAAATAAATAAATAAATAAATAAATAATCTCAACTCTCAGGGCTTTTTTAGGCACCGCACCTTCTGGGTATTTGTCTTGATGAAACTCTGAGAGCAAAGAGGAAGTGCTCAGATCCTCTTCCTGTCTTCCGATCACCTCAATGTTTCATCTGAAGCCTATGAAAACACACAGAATCAGGTACCGTGAAGCGTCTCTGCTGAACTGAAAGTCCTGGATGAATCAGGACAAAGGGGCTTCTGTAAACACGGCGCTGCTGAGAAAACGGTAGCACTGTGAAAAATACAAAAACCACACCTTCTGTTCAGTTCTACTTCTGTGTGACCAGAGCCAGCGGTTAATGACCCGATCCTGACAGAACAGACTCAAGCGGCCTTCACTGAACACAAAATGCATTTCCCTCGCAGCAAAAAAAAATCTAAATATATTTGAAAATATTTGCTAAAATATATTAAAAAAATAAATTCACGTAAATATTTTTTTTCTCATTTATAACTATTTTTAATATATATATATAAATATATATATATAATTATATATATATATATATTTTTTTTTAATATTCAACAATATTTTGCCCTAATTCAGGATTATTATGGTTAAATATAACCAAAACAAAATTGTAAAAAATAAAATAAAATAAATAGGCCTAGATAAATGCATGTTTGTTACTTGAAATAAAACACAAAAACTTAAACGTATTTTATTTTAGCTTGTTTCCAAACCAACATTTTTAATTTTTCATTTGCTGAACTAATTTAACTAAAACTAAAACTGAAATAAAAATTATTAATAACTGTTAATTCAAATTCTACCTTTTTATAAACTACTAAACGTGACAAAAACACAACTAAAATGTCAACTAAAGTTAACACGAAAGCAGAAAATATAAAAATTAAATATTCACAAAAATAAAATAATACATATAATACAAAGGATACTGTAAGACTAGTCCCCGAAAATACATAAAAAATTATATTTTTGTATATGAAGGATGTATCTAAATATATTTTCAGTTTCAAGACAAACACAACTAAAATGCAAAAACTTCAACTAAAGTTAACACGAAAACATCAAATATAAAAAATTAAATATTCACAAAAATAACTAAAATAATACATATAACACAAAGGATACTGTAAGACTAGTCCCTGAAAATACATTGTATATATATATATATATTGAAGGATGTAACTAAATATATTTTATTGAGCTTTGCAATTTACAGCATATATTTAAAATATATTCAGGGTTTCTTCAGTCATCTGGCATCTCTCAGGTGTCTAAGAGTGTTTTAAATGAATGAGTGCAGACTTTCACTGTGGCTGTGAAGGGAAAGAGCTTTAATACACACAGTTTTCCGGCCGGTCAGTTCATGTAAACGGTGTGTGTGTGTCTTCGGTTTCTGTCATTTGTAAAAGCAGTCAGTTCCTCTGAGGATGTTTAGACAGAAACACAACTGCATTTCCAGTACGAGGCTGAAGTCCAGTTATTCTGCACCCTTGTTATTTTCTGTTTACTGTGTTCTCACATGCACTTTAAATCTCTATTTAACTTTGATGTGTTTTAGGAGTTAGTTTAATTAAATAAATTGTCATTTTTATTATTTATTTATTTTTTAAATGCTTAACGATTATACAGTAAATTGAGAAGAATGGTGTTTCTAAAGTGTATTAAAATTAATTCTCAATTGTTTTCAAATCATCAGCAGAGATTATGAGATTAGCGCGCCCTCTCTCGGACACACCCACAATCGCACCATGTGACCCAAGAATCGTGTAGAAATAATATTATTAGAATCGCGCTTAAATAGTATTCAAACGCGATCCTTGGTTTTTAATTTAATCGTTAACTCATTAAAAATAATTAAAATAATTTTCAACGCGCTAGCGCAGAGTAGACTAGTGGTTCTCAACCACATTCCTGGAGGACCACCAACACTGCACATTTTGCATGTCTCCTTTGTCTGACACACCCATAACAAGTCTGTGAGTTTCTACTAATGAGAAGGTGACCTGAATCAGGTGTGTTTGATTAAGGAGACATGCAAAATGTGCAGTGTTGGTGGTCCTCCAGGAATGTGGTTGAGAACCACTGGACTACACCATCGCGGATGCACTGGGTTGGTTGGTTACATTACAATGTACTTTAAAAAACAAGGTATACATTTGATATAAGTAACAAATTCTCTCTATCCATCTGTAACTGTTTGCAATAATAATGTATTTCTAAATGTTATGCATCCAAGTGATTCCAAATCAATCGTGGTGATTTTCTGTGAACCCCCCCCGCCTCGCGCCGAATGGTTCAGTCTAAAGATGGCGGCTTCCATCCTGCAACGCTGTTTGTCTCCTGTACAAACTTTTACTAAATGCGTCAATTACAGATCGATAGGTGAGTGTCAGTATTTATTGATCATAATGACGCTGTCATACTAAATTAATAGCAGGATAAATGTACAAGCGTAAAGCTGTGATTAGTGATACAGCCGTGTGAGGAGGTGAATGAAGGTGAATGGCGTGATCGCGTTCAACGCGTTTTTCAATAAAATTAAACACGTGTGTTTTTTTTATAATCGTTTTTTTTTTGTTATAATAATTTTTTTAGACTATGTAAATACGTTATGCATGTCCTCATCTGATAATACATTAATAATATAATCGTTGCAAGTGATCGATTTATTAATCGCTTTTGATTCACAAGCTCTATGTTTGATTTGTTTTGATTAAGCATCGATTTTTTATCGTTCATTTGCGTTTATATCAAGTACAGTACGTGCCAATCTCTACTAAAGCTTACAGAAGCTCCTCCACTCGTGTTAATGCAATATTAAAGGTTCAAACTGACAGCAAATGACTCCAAATTCAATTAAAAATCAACACTGAAATAAACTGATTTTTTTTTTTTTAAGTTACACATAAAGCAGTTTTTATATGATGTTTTTAGTGATGTAATGGTTTCATGATTTGTTCAGACACACTCTGATTGCTTCTGCTGTCATCATTTAGATAAAAGCATCTGCTAAATGAATTAATTAATTAATAAATATTAATGTATATTATCAGTCCATCCCTCACTGTGTTGTCCGTCAGTCAGGAGATGTCTGCTGTCGTCGGCGTACACAGACCCGGCTGTTTGGGAGCAGAGGCCGAGAGATGCACAGGACCTGGGTGAGACCGCGCTGCTCTGAAACCACATCCGTCTGTGTGTGTTTAACTTTCTGTGTGTCTTAAATGTGCCTGGGTTTAAACGTCTGCAGGTCAGCTGGCCTCTCTGATGGACAGAACGTATGAGAGGAAGTTTCCCGTCAGCTCTTTGGTCATCGCCAGGGTGAGAGACGATCTTACATTGCATTTTAAACACATCTGTGTCCCTGCAGCACAGAAGCAGTCATCAGTAGCACAGGTACAGTACAGGTCAAAAGTTTGGAAACATTACTATTTTTAATGTTTTTGAAAGAAGTTTCTTCTGCTCATCAAGCCTGCATTTATTTGATCAAAAATACAGAAAAAAATGTAATATTGTAATATATTATTACAATTTAAAATAATTGTTTTTAAATTTATTATACTTTAAATTATCATTTATTTCTGTGATGCAAAGCTGAATTTTTAGGATCATTATCACATGATCCTTTAGAAATCATTCTAATATGATGATTCATTATCAAAGTTGGAAACAGTTCTGCTGCTTAATATTTTTTCAGAACATGTGATACTTTTTTAGGATACTTTGATGAATAAAAAGTAAAAAAAAAAAAAAGAAGCTATGTTTTTAAAATATAAATATTTTGTAATAACAATATACACTACTGGTCAGTAACTTGGGGTCAGTATTTTTTTTTCTTTCTTTTTTTTAAATAAAATCAATACATTTATTCAGCAAGGATGTGTTAAATTGATAAAAAGTGATAGTAAAGAAAATATATTATTAGAATATATATTATTAGAATTTTTTTTTTTATTTTGAATAAATGCAGTTCTTTTGAACCTTTTATTCATCAAATATATTAGACAGCAGAACTGTTTCCAACACTCATAATAAATCAGAATATTAGAATGATTTCTAAATGATCATGTGATAGACTGGATGTTACATGTGACACTGAAGGCTGGAGTAATGATGCTGAAAATTCAGCTTTGCATCACAGGAATAAATTATTTTTTTTAAAGTATATTCAAATAGAAAACTATTATTTTAAGTTGTAATAATATTTCACAATATTACTGTTTTTTCTGAATTTTTGATCAAATAAATGCAGGCTTGATGAGCAGAAGAAACTTCTTTCAAAAACATTAAAAATAGTAATGTTTCCAAACTTTTGACCTGTACTGTATATTTGTAGCAATAGACAACAATACATTGTATGAGTCATACATTTCTCTTTTATGACAAAAATCATTAGGATATTAAGTAAAGATCATGTTCCATGAAGCTATTTAGTAAATTTCCTACCGTAAATATATCAAAACTTAATTTTGATCCACTTCAGATGTATATTAGAAACATGAGAAGATGACTCAAACGTTTTTATTTTGTGTATTCATAACTCAAATGGGTATGAAGTTGTGTGACGCTGTAAATAAAGTCAGTGTTTTAACATGTGCGTTTTGTTTAGTTCATAGATAATCTGTCATCGAAAGAGGAAGTGGATCAAGCACAGTATTACCTGTATAAGTAAGTATCACTGCAGGACTCTTTAAAGCGTTAGTTCACTCAAATATTAAAATGATGTCATTAATGACTCGCCCTCATGTCGTTCCAAACCTGTAAGACCTCGGACTAAATCTAAAATATCTTAAACTGTGTTCTGAAGATGAACGGAGGTCTTACGGGTTCGGAACGACATGAGGGTGAGTCATTAATGACATAATTTTGATATTTGGCTGAACTAACGCTTTAATCAGGTCAGTGATTCAGTGCATCTGTTGGGTTTGCTCATGTGTTGTTCTCCTCAGGTTTCGTCACAGTCCGAACTGCTGGTATCTTCGGGACTGGACCATCCACAGCTGGATCCGACGCTGTCTTAAATACGGCGCCAGGGATAAAGCCCTGTACTCGCTGAAGAACAAGGTGCGGAAGATGTCAGATTATCAGCGAGGCTGCTTTTATGTGCTCAAAAATACAGTAAAAATCTGAAATATATTTAGAATCTAAAACAGCTGTTTTCTAAGTGAATATCTGTTAAACTGTGATTTATTTCTGTGATGTGCAGCTGTATTTTCAGCATCATTACTCCAGTCTTCAGTGTCACATGATCTTCAGAAATCATTCTAATATGATGATTTACTGCTCAAGAAACATTTCTGATTATTATCAGTGTTGAAAACATTAATATTTTTGAGGAAACCGTGATGCATTTTATTTTTCTTAGGATTCACAGATGAACAGAAAGTTCAAAAGAACAGCGTTTATTTGAAATAGAAATCTAATGTAACATTATAAATGTCTTTACAGTCACTTTTTCAATTTAATGTGTGTTAAACGTGTGTAAAATATTATTATTTTAAACTGATTTGCCCAAACTTTTAAACGATTGTTTATCACAGTGTCATAAGAAGATCACGTGACACTGAAGACTGGAGTAATGATGCTGAAAATACAGCTGTGCATCACAGAAATAAATTACACTTTAACAGATATTCACATAGAAAACAGATATTTGGATTCTAATAATATTTTACATTTTTTACAGTACTTTTGATCAAATAAATGAAGCCTCGGTGAGCAAAAGAGAAACTTCTTTTAAAAAAAGTTTATTATTTTAAACTGTAAATGAAAGCCGTTTTTCATAATCTTTCTCATGTTGTGAAATGCTATGAAATCGAAGTCTTTTGTGGGTTCTGAACACATTTATTTGACTGTAGGTTCAGTTTGGCATGTTTCCTGATGACTTCTCCTTCAATCTTCTGATTGACTCCTTTCTAAAAGACGAGGACTTTAAAGGTTTGTAATGCTGTTCATCATCCAGTGGCTGACTAGACATGCGCGTAAGACAAACGTGATCATGAGAAGACTCTAATGTGTTCAATCCAGGAGCCTGTTCGGTGGTGGAGGAAGTGATGCTTCAGGAGTCGTTTGAGCGAATCTCCACACAGATTCTGTCGCTTTATGCCCTCAGCAAATATCTGGCAACCAAACCTGAGCTCAGTGTAAGTAGACGAGTGTGTGGGGTCTGAAAACACTGGATCCAGTCGGGTTTGTGATGTGTTTGTGTTCAGTGGCAGGAGGAGAGGAGCTTGGGAGCGTCTCTGATGTTGGCTGGACTGAAGCAGGAGAACTCCGTCGGATTCAGCGCTCGGCTTCTGGGATTGGCTCTTATTGGTGTGTATGGCTTAGTGATGGGAGAACTTTGAATCAATTGAGCCGATTCGTTTGCTAAATGATTCACTGATTCAAAGCGCTCAAAACACCACATGCTGGACTGAAGCATGTAAATGCAATGAAAACTCAGGCCAGACATGCATAAAAACACCTTTACAAACTAATTGGAAATGTTTTATTGATTGCAATTAATAAATTCATAAATGAAAAAAACTTAAGATTACTAAAATTAAACAATAGAATGGAAGATACAAATGTAAAATCAAAAATATCAAAATAAAAACTGATTCAAAATGATGGTATTAAAGCAATACTGGTTATTTTATTAATTGCCAGGGGCTTGTTTTATTTGTTTTATGGAAAGTTTGGTTAATCAGGCCGATATGAGACTATTATCTGCAACTCTTGCTTTTTTTATCATTCAAATATGTTATTAAAAATCTCTACACGTTTATTAAACTGAAAAATTGATAAATGTGTATTAAATAATTTATTTTAAAAATGATAAAATTCCACTAAAACAATGTAATTTTAGTGTAAAGATATTGTTTGTTACCCTTTTTAGAAATATATATATATTTTTAATTATATTTTCCTTTTTTTATTTTAAAGTTTTAGTAATTTTGTTGCATCTTTTTTTGCCATTTGCATCAGGTTAAACTAGATTTAAAATGAGAAATGTTGGTTTTTCATGAACTGCCTCTGGTTTTTATTTTTGTACTGTTCTCTGAGGTCCACTTATAGTGTAATCAAGATTTTACATCTAGAAACATAATTTAGAAGTAATAAGTTATTTTGTGTTGTGTTTTGGAGGACTGTAGACTCGGAAGTAAACGCCCACTGCTGTGATTGGCTAATAGTTGTGTCCTCACAGATGGACGCTGCTGTGATTTAGGTTAAAATGCATGAATAATCAATAGTGATCATGCAATGAAAACATTTACTCACACTTTTGTTGTGACATTACTGTCAGATCTAGTATAGTCGAATTGTGCCTTGTTTGTAAACAAATCCGCGGTAAAATGAAGTGAACAAAGGACCAAGTTCTTACTGATGCGGTCTGGATCTTCATTAAATTAAAGTTCATTCACAGAAGGAAGGCAATGCAAACACTGTTTTTTCACAACTTGGCACTGCACAACATCGTGCTGTCTTCGGGGGGTATTCCAGAAAGCAGGTTATGTGACATACCCGGGTATGTTTAAGAGTAAGTAAGTGGATAACCTCAACTTTCGGTTCCAAAAACGGAGGTAACTTTCAGGGTATGTTAGTAGTCATAGCAACTCACTCTCTGAACTTAACCTGCTCCGGAGCAGCTCGTTAATGTTAATGAGGAAGCGCTAATATAAGTAATAAATAAGGTAATATATTATTCTAATATGATTATTTCTTTTATTGGCATATATAAGAGTTTTCTGTATATATTATAAAACACTATGACAAGGTAATGTTTAACTTATATATATTTATCTTATTTATTACGTTATATTATCTCACACATGGAGTGGCATTTTCTATAATGTCTAAATTCTAAATCAAAATACATATCTGATATGACTTAATATATAATTAGCATAAAACAAACAATATAATTCACATTCTCAAGGATTAAAGATTAAATGGAAAAAAATAAAAATGATTGCACAGCCATCAATTAGATGGTGATATGCACTAAGCATGAAACTGGCAGCGGTGGGGAATCGGTGGGAGGGGCTAAACTGGCAGGAGTGGGGAACCGGTGGGAGGGGCTAAACTGGCAGCGGTGGGGAATCGGTGGGAGGGGCTAAACTGGCAGCGGTGGGGAATCGGTGGGAGGGGCTAAACTGGCAGCAGTGGGGAACCGGTGGGCGGGGCTAAACAGGCAGCGGTGGAGAACCGGTGGGAGGGGCTAAACAGGCAGTGGTGGAGAATTGGTGGGAGGGGCTAAACTGGCAGCGGTGGGGAATCGGTGGGGGGCTAAACAGGCAGCGATGAGAAGCTAAACTGGCAGCGATGAGAATCGGTGGGAGGGGCTAAACAGGCAGCGATGAGAATCGGTGGGCGGGGCTAAACAGGCAGCGGTGGATAATCGGTGGGCGGGGCTAAACAGGCAGCGGTGGATAATCGGTGGGAGGGGCTAAACTGGCAGCGGTGGATAATCGGTGGGAGGGGCTAAACTGGCAGCGGTGGGGAATCGGTGGGAGGGGCTAAACTGGCAGCGGTGGATAATCGGTGGGAGGGGCTAAACTGGCAGCGGTGGGGAATCGGTGGGAGGGGCTAAACTGGCAGCGGTGGGGAATCGGTGGGCGGGGCTAAACAGGCAGCGATGAGAATCGGTGGGCGGGGCTAAACAGGCAGCGATGAGAATCGGTGGGCGGGGCTAAACAGGCAGCGGTGGAGAATCGGTGGGCGGGGCTAAACAGGCAGCGGTGGAGAATCGGTGGGAGGGGCTAAACTGGCAGTGGTGGGGAACTGGTGGGAGGGGCTAAACTGGCAGCGGTGGGGAATCGGTGGGAGGGGCTAAACATGCAATGAGAATCGGTGGGCAGGGCATTACAGGCAGCGATGAGAATCAGTGGGAGGGGCTAAACTGACAGCGACGCGAATCAGTGGGTGGGGCATAACAGGCAGCGACGTCATTAATCTTCTGCGGAGGCGGTGCTTATCTACACTATTACATCATAGCATAGAACATTCCACAAGCTGTAGTTTTGATAGACTGCCTTTAATATAAGCTGTTTTAGACTTACAAGAAAGTTTTGAGTTCTGAAACTTACAAGATGTTTTTATAGTGCAATGACTTCTTCAATGTCAAAAGATCAAGGGAATTTTGGTCTCTCAGTTCATGACCCTTTTAATAAAATGTTAATATTTAGAATCCAGTTTATTTTTTTTGTTTTCCCTTCCAATTTTTGCTAATTTATTTTTAGTTACATTTTTAGTATTTTTTTGTGTTTATATGTCTCAACAGTTTCTATCAATCTTTATTTCAGTTTTTGCATGGACTATTTTGCAGATATGTTGTTTTGCACGTCCTCAGATTCTAGAATTCTCTGTCTGAACGTCAGGTAGTCTCATCTCTCGATCGTGTCTCCAGGTAAAGTCGAGCTGTCCAGAGGAATCCACGCCGTGTTTCACGAGATGCCCCTGATCTGGACCTCCGGTTATCTTGGGCGAGCCCTCGCCGTCATGGACGCTGTGTGTGACTTCAGAGACGTCAAGTTATCGGAGGAAGTTGTGAGTATTTACAGAGATAAATAATTGACCATAATGAGGTCTTACCATGGTACATATTTATCTCATCTGAGGGAAGAGTTTAAAGAGAAACCACATGAATAATGTTTTTGAAGTAAATCTTTGAGATCACTTGCACTGAAGTTATAAAACGACTTCATACTGGGATTCTGCAGGATTCTGGAGTGAAAATGTTTAAAAGAATAATTCACCCCAAAAATGAAAACATGCTCATCCTCAGTTCATCTGAGATCAGGATGAGTTTGTTTCTTCATCAGGTTTGTAGAAATGTAGCATTGCATCAGTGTGTCATCAATGGATGCTCTGCAGTGAATGGGTGCCGTCAGAATGAGAGTCCAAACAGCTGATAAAAACATCACAATAATCCACAGCACTCCAGTCCATCAGTGAACATCTGGAGAAGACAAAAGATGAAACACTTCCAGCATTAAGATGTTTTTAACTCAAATACATAGAGTCTATAATCCATAATAACACTTCCTCCAGTGAAAAAAGTGCATCTTCTGTTGTCTCTCACATCAAAATCCAGACACATATTTGTTTAGAGCTGTTTAAACGCTGCTTGATCTGTGCAGATTTCTCTCCTGATTCACACCAGAACACTTTTTCACTGGAGGACGTGTTATTATGGATTATAGACTCTACAGTCGTGGCCAAAAGTTTTGAGAATTACATAAATATTGGAAATTGGAAAAGTTGCTGCTTAAGTTTTTATAATAGCAATTTGCATATACTCCAGAATGTTATGAAGAGTGATCAGATGAATTGCATAGTCCTTCTTTGCCATGAAAATTAACTTAATCCCAAAAAAACCTTTCCACTGCATTTCATTGCTGTCATTAAAGGACCTGCTGAGATCATTTCAGTAATCATCTTGTTAACTCAGGTGAGAATGTTGACGAGCACAAGGCTGGAGATCATTATGTCAGGCTGATTGGGTTAGAATGGCAGACTTGACATGTTAAAAGGAGGGTGATGCTTGAAATCATTGTTCTTCCATTGTTAACCATGGTGACCTGCAAAGAAACGCGTGCAGCCATCATTGCGTTGCATAAAAATGGCTTCACAGGCAAGGATATTGTGGCTACTAAGATTGCACCTAAATCAACAATTTATAGGTTCATCAAGAACTTCAAGGAAAGAGGTTCAATTCTTGTAAAGAAGGCTTCAGGGCGTCCGAGAAAGTCCAGCACGCGCCAGAATCATCTCCTAAAGAGGATTCAGCTGCGGGATCGGAGTGCCACCAGTGCAGAGCTTGCTCAGGAATGGCAGCAGGCAGGTGTGAGCGCATCTGCACGCACAGTGAGGCGAAGACTTTTGGAAGATGGCCTGGTGTCAAGAAGGGCAGCAAAGAAGCCACTTCTCTCCAAAAAAAACATCAGGGACAGATTGATCTTCTGCAGAAAGTATAGTGAATGGACTGCTGAGGACTGGGGCAAAGTCATATTCTCCGATGAAGCCCCTTTCCGGTTGTTTGGGGCATCTGGAAAAAGGCTTGTCCGGAGAAGAAAAGGTGAGCGCTACCATCAGTCCTGTGTCATGCCAACAGTAAAGCATCCTGACACCATTCATGTGTGGGGTTGCTTCTCATCCAAGGGAGTGGGCTCACTCACAATTCTGCCCAAAAACACAGCCATGAATAAAGAATGGTACCAAAACACCCTCCAACAGCAACTTCTTCCAACAACCCAACAACAGTTTGGTGAAGAACAATGCATTTTCCAGCACGATGGAGCACCGTGCCATAAGGCAAAAGTGATAACTAAGTGGCTCGGGGACCAGAATGTTGAAATTTTGGGTCCATGGCCTGGAAACTCCCCAGATCTTAATCCCATTGAGAACTTGTGGTCAATCCTCAAGAGGCGGGTGGACAAACAAAAACCCACTAATTCTGACAAACTCCAAGAAGTTATTATGAAAGAATGGGTTGCTATCAGTCAGGGTTTGGCCCAGAAGTTGATTGAGAGCATGCCCAGTCGAATTGCAGAGGTCCTGAAAAAGAAGGGCCAACACTGCAAATACTGACTCTTTGCATAAATGTCATGTAATTGTCGATAAAAGCCTTTGAAACGTATGAAGTGCTTGTAATTATATTTCAGTACATCACAGAAACAACTGAAACAAAGATCTAAAAGCAGTTTAGCAGCAAACTTTTTGAAAACTAATATTTATGTAATTCTCAAAACTTTTGGCCACGACTCTATGTATTTGAGTTAAAAGCATCTTAATGCTGGATGTGTTTCATCTTTTGTCTTCTCCAGATGTTAACTGATGGACTGGAGTGCTGTGTATTATTGTGATGTTTTTATCAGCTGTTTGGACTCTCATTCTGACGGCACCCATTCACTGCAGAGCATCCATTGCTGAGACACTGATGCAGTGCTACATTTCTACAAAATGTTTTGAAAACTATAAGAGCATGTTGCTACTTCCAGCTCCCTGATCGCGTGTGATTTATATTGAATGCACTGCGAGTCGTTTTGATGAAGCGCGTCTGCTGAATGAGTAAGTGTAGTGCGTGTGATTGAGTTGTTGAGGGTTGAAGCATCTCTGTGGCTTTCAGCTGAATCATGTGGAGGAGATCCTGAAGGATCTGTCAGTGAACGCTGATGGACAGAACGTCACTGACAAGCCGCGGGAGGAGGACGATGAGCTGGAGACACAGAAGCTACCAGAATACATCAACCGCTTCAAGGTTAGCTCTTCTTACATTAAACACACTAAACATTCATGCATTTATATAAACACCTTCTAAACTTCACCACAGATTGTGCTAGTGCTCGTTGCATTTTAGAGGAAATTGTTAATAAATATAAACAAACAAATTAATTAACAAATGCAGCACAAAAGTAGCACAGGTATATTTGTAGCAATAGACAACAATACATTGTATGGGTCACAATTATACATTTCTCTTTTATGACAAAAATCATTAGGATATTAAGTAAAGAAGATATTTAGTAAATTTCCTACTGTAAATATATCAAAACTTAATTTTTGATTAGTAATATGCATTGCTAAGAACTTCATTTGAACAACTTTAAAGATGATTTTCTCAATATTTAGATTTTTTTGCTCCCTCAGATTCCAGATTTTCAAATAGTTGCATCTCAGACAAATATTGTCCTCCTAACAAACCATACATCAATGGAGAGATTATTTATTCAGCTTTCAGATGATGCGTCAATCTCAATCTTAATCTGGTTCTGTTCCATTTCAGCTATAGATACTGTATGTCAGGTTTTTCAGGGTTAATTTGTGAGCTGGATGTTTTGGTAGGAGCTGAAGGAGCGGCTCGTGTCCCGGGACAGGATCGACTCGAGGAGCCTGGAGTCTCTGGTATCGGCTCTGACGCAGCAGACGCTGGAGGCCTGTGAAGACGCAGATATCGCTGAATATCAGCAGACGGTGAGCGTCTGGGAGGCAGAACGCCAGCAGCTCATTCAGAGAGAAAGAGAGACGAAAGAGAAGAACCAGAAGAGCGTCTGAGCAAACTGTGAGCGCCGTCCTCCAGACACAGCATTGTTTGTCATGTTTATTGTCTTTGGTTGGGTCGATTGAGAGAGAGGTTTGTGTGTTAATATTATTTGGAATCTTTTTCAACGCCCTGTAAATCTGAACAGTATAAATAAACAATGAGAATACTCTTATATTTAGTCTCGGTCCCTTCTGTACTGTATGCACTGGAATAACAGGATTTACACAGTTTGGATTTTTTTAATGTTTCTGAAAGAAGTTTCTTCTGCTCGCCAAATCTGCTTTGATGTGATCAAAAAATACTGTAAAAATTGAGATATATTATTTCAGTTTAAATTAGCTGTTTTCTGTGTGAATATGTGTTAATCTGTAATTTATGTCTGTGATGTGCAGCTGTATTTTCAGCATCATTACTGCAGTCTTCAGTGTCACATGATCTTCAGAAATCATTCTAATATGATGATTAGCTGCTCGAGAAACATTTCTGATTATTATCAATGTTGAAAACAGATTGGAGTAAGAAAGACTTTTTGAAAACGGAAGGAATTAATACTTTTATTCATCAAGGACACATTGAATTAATCAAAAGTGACCATAAAATGTTACAAAATGTTTCTATTTCAAATAAATGCTGTTCTTTTGAACTTTCTGTTCATCTGTGAATCCTGAAAAATAAAATGTATCACAGTTTCCACAAAAATATTGTGCAGCACAACTGTGTTCAACATTGATAATAATCAGAAATGTTTCTTGAGCAGCAAATCATCATATTAGAATGATTTCTGAAGATCATGTGACACTGAAGACTGGAGTAATGATGCTGAAAATACAGCTGCACATCACAGAAATAAATTACACTTTAACACATATTCACATAGAAAACAGCTGTTTTAGATTATAATAATATTTCACAATTTTTACTGTATTTTTGATTAAATAAATAGTGAGCAGAAGAGACTTCTCTAATAATTGCAAGCATTTGACCAGCACTGTCCTCATAATTACTGAATGGTAAAACACCAGTATATTTTTCTCTGTCACACCTGTCAGTTTCTCCATCATCATCATCTCAGTGTTTGTTTGTTTTTGTGGGTGTGTCTTTGTTTCGTCTCATGAATTACACAACACTGTTACTGATCCGCGTGCAGCTCAAACAGACAGCACATCTGCATCTGTCATTACGCTCCTTCACGGCATCAGCGTTTCCTTTCCTCTGAACACACACCCTCAATCCCACAATCCCCGGCACAAAACACATTCTCTGAGTGTCGCCGCTTATCAGAAGATTCTGACAAAAGGGCCAAAATCAGGCGTCTGAAGCTGTTTTTAGGAATTCTGTGACGATTTCGAATTCTTGTATTTCTGCCGTGCTGAAAATAAGCTCTAAAATCGGTGTAATAGCAGCCTGTTTTTTTCCTGTAAATCAGCAACTGGGTAATAATTTGTGTTTGTGTGTGTTATGGCCTGTTAAATGAAACCACAATCTCCTCCAATCTGCCTCTATTCAAACTCTTCTGTATTCATTCAGTGTTTCCTGGGAATCTGGCTGCTGTTCAACCCGAAAACACACAAACATTCCTCCGTAAAGACACTGTGCTTCACGTTTCCCAAACCTTCTTTCTACATCCGACCTAAACCTGAGTACTTCAGTGAGTACTGAGTATGGTGTTCAGGAGACTTTTTGATGTACGCTTGCATTCAAAGGTTTGGAACAATTTGAATTTTTCAAAAAAAAAAAAAAAAAACCTCTTTTCTGTTCACCAAGGCTGCATTTATTAGTTTAAAAAATACAGTAAAAATTGTGATATATTATTATAGTTTAAAACAGCTGTTTTCTATGTGAATATGTGTTAAACTGTAATTTATTTCTGTGATGCGCAGCTGTATTTTCAGCATCATTACTTCATATGACACTATGATAAACAAACATTCAAAAATCTCGGTAAATTTTTTTTACTCACTAAGCATGCATTAAATTGATCAAAAGTAACAGTTAAGAAATTTACAATGTTACAAAAGCTTTCTATTTCAAACAAATGCTAAAAAAAAATAAATTACATATATATTCACATAGAAAAAAAGCTATTTTAAATTATAATATTTCACATTTTTACTGTATTTTTGATCAAACATGTCACCTTGGTAAGCAGAAGAGACTTCAAAAACATTTATAAATTGCAGTTATTCCAAAAGTTTTGACTGTAAGTGTATATGACGGTATAAGCAAGCGTGTGTATATTTTCCGTGCTGTGATTCCTCGTTATAATTAATCACATTTTTACTTCCCCTACTTCATTTTAAATGCTCCTCCTAAATATTATTTATTTAAGAATATGTAGTTTCTTAATGGTCATTGTAGATGCTCTGTGCAACTGTTGATGATGTTTCATTAAAGCCGCCTGATGGCAAATTAATAAATTACACATATTAATTAATAATGGATAACATATCAGTCATCAGCCGATAAATTAGGTGGTTTTTATTTCATATTAAGATACCTGCCTTTATGTCTTGTCATGTTAATTTTGTGTAAAATTTGTTGAAAAATATTATTTTACATTTAAGTTGCTATAATTAAATCAGCAGTGTATTAGTCATTATTGAATCATCGTTACTGGTCTGATTTGATTAATTTCCATGCATTTGTCGCTCTTGCCTGAACAGATTTTTAGGATTGTTCTTATTTTAATCTGAAATCCCAGAAAGCTGATTTCAGAAACGGGAATGTGAATCATCAGTCATATTTCGCGGCTGGAGTTGACGTTAATCAGGATGATATTTTTCCACCAAATCCGATTTGTGAAATTGGTGAGATTTGATATCACAGGAAGTGGTTTCATGTGTCATTTCATAACGAATGTCCCGTGTGTAAGTGACAGCTACTAAACGAATCAAATGTATTCCTGGCCTTTTTATGCAGTAATCGTATTATGACGCAGCATCGGAGTGAATGTTAATTGAATTGTGTTTCTGGCAATCAAGCGCTGTTTCCTCTCGCTCAGTTTAGGTTTTCATGTGAAAATGATTGGTTTGGTCTGTTCCTGCGCGTAACCCGAAACCCTCAAACTGATACGAATCTGAGGCTGATTCTCATCATGTTTTGATCCTGATTAAAGCTTTTCCAAGACTTTTAATAAGATGCATTGCTGTTTTTCCTCCGTTTCCGGAACCTCAACCAACGTTAGATTGTGTCTTCAAATAAGAGCTTTTAAAATTCCCGATTAAATGTGATTTTTGTTCTTTAAATTGGTTAAATGACAGTATTATGTTGATGTGGCTGGCCATAACTTGAGTTTTGAGTGTTGGCTGGAGTTTTGGCTGAGATATTGAGTCCGACATCAGCCGCTGCCAATCTAAACAGTTTACTTCTCATCCAGACAATACTGAGATGCTTTTGTTTAAGAGCCATCACTGTTATCATGAGCAGCGCAAACATGCTCAAATCCTGTCCTCGGCAGACAGAAAGATCATATATGAATCATAGATGGATGTACAGTATGACCTCACATCACACCTTAAACATTAACAATCACAGAAGAAATCCAGAGAAACCAGAACTGTAGCACTGAGATACTATTATAGTATTTATTAATATTTTGAAGTTTTTTATTTTTATATTATGTTTTCATTTAAATTTTTTTGCTACAGTTTTAGTTATTTAGTTTGTTTAGTAAGTTTATTTTATTTAAAGTAACAAAAAGTTAGTATTATTTAGATACTATCATAGTTTTATGGATGTTTTGGATTAGTTTTATATAGTTTAACATTTTCTGTTTTTATTTTAATTATAATAATTTTGTTGTGTAGTTTTGTCATTTTTATATATTTTTTTATTAATTTTTATTTTAGTTATAGTCATTTTAAAGTTAATAAAAATTAGAATTGTTTTGAAATAAAATGAGTTTAAGGTTTTATTTATATTTATTTCTGTTTATTTTATTTCAATCATTAATATACTATTATTGTTTTTATTAATATTTTGAATTAGTTTTTATTTTTTTATTGTTTTCTTTTTCATTTTAGTTAAAATTTTTGTAATTTTGTTTGTTTAGTAAGTTTATTTTATTTCAAGTAACAAAATGTTAGTATTATCTATTTAACATTTTCTGTTTTCATTTTAACTATGGTAAATATAATTTGTAATTTTATTGTGTAGTTTTGTCATTTTTATTGTTTTTCTTTTTTAATCTGTTTATATTTTAATTAATTATTATTTCAGTTTTAGTCATTTTAAAGAGAAATATTGCCATGGCAACCATGTGAAATAAAATAAGTTTAAGGTTTTATTTATTTATTTATTTATTTATTTATTTTCTGTTTATTTTATTTCAAGCATAATTGAGATACTATAATAATAAATTTTGAAATAGTTTTTACATTTTCTATTTTCATGTTAAATTTAGTTGTTTGAGTAATGTTTGTTGTGTTTTGTGATTTTTATTAGGTTTTATATATATATATATATATATATATATATATATATATATATATATATATATATATATATATATATGTTTATATGTTTATATTTTTATATTTTAATTTCTATTACAGTTTTAGTTATTTTAGTACTTCCAGTTGAATTCAATGAAAATGAGAAATGATGCCTTGGCAATATGTGTACAGTTGTATTTATGTTTTATTTCAATTAAAGTTTATCTTATTTCAAGTAACAAAAGTTTTTTTGGTTTTAGTTAACATGCTATAAATAAACTTTATTTACTTTTATATCTCTTATGCACAGAATATCAATATAAAATATAATGCAGCATCTGTTAAAACTGTATCTCAGAATAAATCGGAAGCTTCAAAAGCTTGGAAAGAAACAGTGATTTTCCACTGGGTTCACTGGCAAACAGGCGAGTCTGTGCTTGTCCCTGCTATAAAGGTGATTGTGCTGTTACTGTAAGGTAGATGTTGTTTAGAAATAGAAACAAGAACTGGAGGGATGAGCCAAAACCTCAGCATGCAGCCGAGATCGGCTTATGATTACACATTCATATCCAAACTCACCACATAGTTATAGAGGTAATTTATTGATTTGAATAGTATCTTTCAGGTTACACAAGTATAAACTTGAATACTAAGCATGTATTTGTGTAAAGGGTTCCTGCAGTCTTCAGCAGTTTGGTAAACTTATATCTGATAGACATGCATTTGTCATACATTTAACAAAAACATTTTACTATTGATTTACTTATTTATGCATGTTTAATGCCAAAGTGTACATAACTAAAATAGCAGTATACCTGGTCAAAATGTCCATAAGTCCTCTAAATGCAAATCAGGTCTGAGCAGTTTTCTTTGGAAGCTGACTTGAGATTATTTCTCAGAACTTACTTGCATTATTTCATTTTATTCCTATTGTACTATTTATTTATTTATCTTAAACCTTACAAGGTTTGCTGGTTTTAGCAGGTCTCGACTCTTCTCCATGCACGGATAAAGGGATAGTTCACGTAAATATGAGAGATCTGTCACGATCTATTCACACTCATATCGACCCAAACCTGTAAGAGTTTCTGTGGAACACAAAATTGAAAAATGTCCCAGTATTTTTTTCTCTCTATTACGAAAGTAAATGGGGTCCAATGGGGTTTGGTCTCCAAGTCTTTTCAAAATATCTTTATCTTTAAAGCTGACAAAAGACAAAATGCCAACTTCTTACCATCGCTATACCGATCTTGCCATCTGTCCAATTAGGTACTTGTTACTGATATATATAGAGGCTATTTAATCATAGAATCATAGTAAATTCTGTGTGTGATTTACTAACAATGCGCACATTAAAGAACACAGATGCAGCAGATCATTTCCATGAAAATAATGACCATCGTAATCTACCAAGAGCAGCGCAATTTTTTTTGAAGCGTTAAATAATGGCAGAGACGAGAGCAAACGTTAGTAAATCACATTGCGTAATTCATTTCAATACTCTCCTCCTATAAATCTTGCATCTGAAGGGAAACTCCTACAATGCATATTCAATAAGGTCAGACGTAAAAAAAAATAACTGTCCACGCCTTTTCAGCGCTAATTCTTCACTGTGCGTCTTTAGTAAATCCTGACAGTAGGCTATTATTTTAACACCAAAAGACGGTTTGCGCCAGCTGTTAGTAAAATAGTCCTATATGAAAGGTTTGTTAGCATGGTGTCTTTGGCAGAGTTTTCTTCGTTTTCTTTTTAGTGTCAGAGAGCAACAGTTCAGTAAACAAAAAGTAAACACTGGTTTAAATTATAAAAACAATATTGCCTTTTGCTCAGTATCATTAACAAAAATGGTTCCAAACAAAGCCATGGTGTGCACCTCTAGCAGCACACAGCGGTGTTTCCTTACTGAATGAATTCGTGTTTTTGAGTCAGTGACCCACTCATAAAAACCGCTTTGAAAGAATCGATTGAATAAATGACTCAACAAATCATTAAGACAGTGGCTTGCCGCCACCTACTGGCAATTTTAGTTTCATATTTAAAGGTGCCATTCTACTTTTCTCTCTCATAAACATTATTTATGCAATATGTGCAGTGTAAATGCATACAAGTGCTAAAACGTAAGTGTATAGAGGCAATAGAGCCCTGCATGTTTAATTATAATTGGCTTGTTTAAAAAAAAAAAAATTCAAGCCAAAGTAGAATTAAAACATATATAGCCTATATTTTTAAGTGTATCCTGTGTATTCGGACATATATGTGTCCCTGCAGCACAAAAGCAGACATAAGTAGCACAGGTATATTTGTAGCAATAGACAACAATACATTGTATGGGTCAAAATTATTTTTCTTTAATGACAAAAAATATTAGGATATTAAGATAAGATCATGTTCCATGAAGATATTTAGTAAATTTCCTACCATAAATATATAAAAACGTAATTTTTGATTAGTAATATGCATTGCTAAGAACTTCATTTTGACATATATGGATATGCTTTTTGCACCCTCAGATTCCAGATTTTCAAATAGTTGTATCTCAGACAAATATTGTCCTCCTAACAAACCACACATCAATGGAGAGATTATTTATTCTTTCAGATTTGGGGTCACGTACATAAATGTCTCTGAGCTAACCCCAGGAAATGTGTGACATGTGACCCTGGAGCAAAAAAACAGTCATAAGTTACATTGTTTTGAAATTGAGATTTATACATCATAAATAATCTCTCCATTGATGTACGGTTTGTTAGGAGGACAATATTTGTCTGAGATACAACTATTTGAAAATCTGGAATCTGAGGGAGCAAAAAAATCTAAATATTGAGAAAATCATCTTTAAAGTTGTTCAAATTAAGTTCTTAGCAATGCATATTACTAATCAAAAATTACGTTTTGATATATTTACGGTAGGAAGTTTACTAAATATCTTCATGGAACATGATCTTTACTTAATATCCTAATGATTTTTGTCATAAAAGAGAAATGTATAATTGTGACCCATACAGTGTATTGTTGTCTATTGCTACAAATATACCTGTGCTACTTATGACTGCTTCTGTGCTGCAGGGACATATATGAGGCAGGAGGGGCGGATCAGTCAGTCATGACTTTATTCGCTGCGCAGCAGGATTTACGGCAGGATAACTCCTGCAAAATGACACTTGGAGAAATTTAACATGGACAACAGCACCGCGACGCGCAGGATGGAGCCCACCATCCCAGCCATCATGTTCATCTTTGGAGTCATCAGCAACCTGATCGCCATCGTGGTGCTCTGCAAGTCCAGAAGGGAGCAGAAGGAGACCACATTCTACACTCTGGTCTGCGGTCTGGCGGTCACGGATCTCCTGGGGACCGTCCTCGCCAGTCCGGTGACCATCGCCACTTATGTGAAGGGCGCGTGGCCTGATGGAGACCCCCTGTGCCAGTACTTTGGATTCGTTCTGCTCTTCTTCTCCCTCGCGGGACTGAGCATCATCTGCGCCATGTCCATCGAGAGATACATCGCCATCAATCACGCGTACTTCTACAACGACTACGTGGATAAGAAGCTCGCGGGAGTCACGCTGCTCGCCATTTACGCATCCAACATACTGTTCTGCGCGCTCCCGAGCGCTGGGTTTGGAGAGGTCAAGATGCAATACCCTCAAACCTGGTGCTTCATCGACTGGCGGACCAATGTGAGCACGCACGCCGCGTTTTCCTTCATGTACGCGGGCTGCAGCTCGCTGCTGATCCTGGTGACGGTGGTCTGTAACGTGCTGGTGTGCGCCGCGCTCATCCGGATGCACCGGAGGTTCGTCAGGCGCACGTCGCTCGGTACAGACCCGGGCAGAGCGTCTGATCCCGGCAGGAGCCGCAGCTTTAGCCGCCTCGCTGGCGCGGAGATCCAGATGGTCATTCTGCTCATCGCCACCTCCGCAGTCGTGCTCATTTGCTCCATTCCGCTCGTTGTAAGTTCTTGTGATATCCTCTTGCGATTAAAAAAAAAAAAAAAGTTTTTTTTTTTTTTTTTTCATGCATTACATTGTTTAGAGCAAAAAAATAAATTTGGGGCTAGTTGCATAAATAGTCACTATGTTAAGTCTCTGCCTTAAGACCTAGTTTGACCAAATAGCAGTTAATCAAGAGGTAATTAGTCTTACTTTAATTCAAACTGGCCCAAGCTACCATTTTGTAATTGACTTTAAAAAGTTATGACCAGTTTATAAGAAAACAAATTCAAAGACTACATTTTTAAGACTAGTCTAAGCAGTTTATGCAACTGGCCCCAGGACTGTTTTTTAAAAAGAAAGACATGAATAGACATGAAAAGGCAAGAACAGTGGGATTTTCGTTCTTCTTCTTTTTTTTAATCACAAACTAATTTAAATTTTTCATATCAAACTTTATATAAAGATGGTTCTCAACTATGTTATGAAATATATTTTTAAAAAACATTTTTCTTTATGCAAAATGTGTGTAAAATGGCCATAAATGGGTGTCCCCATTATATACAATGTATCTATAAACAGTATCTAATTTGCATATTAATGTGTTTTTGGGGCAACATAGAATGAAATAATAAGTGCAATAATGGGAGTCATAATTGGCAAGATTTTCATAATATCTAATATTTCATAGGAATATTGATATATATTTTTCCCTTATTCACTTGTTGTGTCAACTTTATCTCTCCAATCACTCTGCTGCTGGCCTCAGATATGACTGTCAAATCTGGAAAACAAGAACTTTCTCACGGGCTGCGCTTTCAGATCTGCTTCGTGATTTTCCTTTCCATTTGTTCTGCATTGTGCAGCAGATTAGACTGAATGAAGGAGGATGATTATGACGATAAAAATGTTTGGCTGACATATCCCTGGGTCACAGTGTCACAGTATTACAGTCATAAAATACAGTATCGGATACATAGTCAAAATAAGCTATTTCATTTCTTTAGCAAGTGTCAAATATTTGATCAGGAAACAGAAAGCAAAGCAAAAAGAACCATATCTTTTATTTACCATGAATCAGTTATAGCTGTTACAGTTATTCATCTTATAGAGTGCATTACAGTCTTCAAGTGAAGTGTCTGTGTTCAGACTGACGTTTGTTGTTTTTTGTTTTTTTAAGGTCAGGTTTTTGATGCAATGTAACTACAAAAATACAAAATGCCCCTTTTAAAATCTCTAATCATTATGTTTTATTCCTTGAATGTCAGTAAAAATGGATAAAATTAGTTTAGTGTCCAGAAAAAAAAACCTGAAGAACATTCACCAAAAAAAATAAAATCCACTTAACAACACTGTAAAAAAAATATTTTAATGATTTACATTGTATTGATGACTGAAGTTGTAAATAAATATAATTTGAGTACATTTTACAGAAAATTTAATGTTTTTTTTTAGTGAGGTGAAAATCTCCAAAAGTTATGAATATATAATATGTGTAATAATTCTTAATTATATTATCAAAGTAAAGTTTCATTAAAAAAAACACACAGATTTCTAAGTATTGCACTGGAAAAAAAAAACAAATTGGTGTAGAATAAATTTTACTCAGAAATTGCTAGTAAATTTCACAAATATTTACAAAAAGGCAAGTAGCACCATCATTAAATTTGTATTTTGAAATAGAAAGACTGAAATATATATATTTTTTTGTAAAACATACTCCAGTAATCTTTGTTTTATTTATAAACTTTTATAAAAAAAAAAAAATTTCACAGCATACCAAACCTGACTTTAGAGCATCACTTAGTGTCACTCATCACTTTATGATGTTTAAATGGATGTTCCTTCAGACCCCACTGTACATATTCACATGCAAAATGTTTTCATGTTATTTTGTCAAATGCATGAAAATTTAGTAACCAAATCATATCATTTTTTTAAGGTCCAGGTGTTTCTCAACCAACTTTACAAGATGCCGGTGGAGAAGCGGCTGGATAAAAATCCAGATCTGCTGGCGATCCGATTTGCCTCCACCAACCCCATTCTAGATCCCTGGATCTACATCCTGCTGCGTAAAGCGGTTCTCTCAAAGGTAGTCGAGAACATCAAGTGTCTTTTCTGTAAGATTGGCTCTCAGATGCCGCAGGGACAGAACAGCTTCCACTGCATGGACGGAGCGCAGGTGTCCTCCATCATCTCCAGAGACTCTCAGTCCGCCATGTCTCAAGAGCTCATGAATACCTCACAGACGTGTCTATATCCGCCTGAGAGCTGCCTGGAAACCTGTCAATCAGACCAGTGTGGGCGGAGCTTATCGGACGCTTCTTCTGAATCCTCCAATCGGAACAGTTTAGACAGTCGGTCGAAAGATCAACCCTTACAAGTGACTATAACCAACGAGACATTTGAAGAGAAGAGCATTTAGCTCCTGATGTGTTTGTATTTGTGTTCATATCATGCAAGGACGCTTCTCCATTAAAACATGGAGATTTTCTCTGATCTGCCTTCTGCACTTTGAGCGCGTGTTGAATTCAGATCAGTGGAGTGAAATGTAAATGTCATTAAAGGAACAGTTACCCCCCCCCCCCCCCCAAAAAAAATGAAAATGTGCTGAAAAAGTGATCACCCTCAGGATCATTCATGATTAGGATGAGTTTGTTTCTTCATCAGGTTTGTAGTAATGTAGCATTGCATCAGTGTCTCAGCAATGGATGCTCTGCAGTGAATGGGTGCCGTCAGAATGAGAGTCCAAACAGCTGATAAAAACATCACAATAATCCACAAGTAATCCACAGCACTCCAGTCCATCAGTTAACATCTGGAGAAGACAAAAGATGAAACAAATCCAGCATTAAGATGCTTTTAATGTCTAAAATACGAGTCCACAA
This sequence comes from allo-octoploid hybrid of Carassius auratus x Cyprinus carpio, assembly GCA_024542945.1. Classification (NCBI taxonomy): domain Eukaryota; kingdom Metazoa; phylum Chordata; class Actinopteri; order Cypriniformes; species allo-octoploid hybrid of Carassius auratus x Cyprinus carpio. The sequence continues at coordinate 27,995 of JANHFF010000295.1, read as the reverse complement.
TAAAGTTGTCTCTCACATTAAAATCCAGCCACACACAGCGGGTAAAATAAGTATTGAACACGTCACCTTTTTTCTCAGTAAATATATTTCTAGAAGAGCTGCTGACATGAAACTTTCACCAGATGCTGGTAGCAACCCAACTAATCCATACATACAAAAAAAAAACAAATACATTCAGAAATGAAGTTACGTGTAATAAAATAGAATGAAACTGAGAAAAAGTATCAGCTGTTTGGACTCTCATTCTGACGGCACCCATTCACTGCAGAGACACTGATGCAATGCTACATTTCTACAAACCTGATGAAGAAACAAACTCATCCTGATCTCGGATGAACTGAGGATGAGCACTTTTTCAGCACATTATCCAATTTTTTGGGGGGTGAACCATTCCTTTAAATAAGATTATTTATTTGAGTGAGTTTTTCAGCCATAAAGTCTTCCAGGATTGTTTCGATCAGTTTGGTAGTACGTTAAATACATCTCGATCTGCCGGCGTACTGTTTGTTTTTCCAAAAGAGTTTAAATCAGTCAGATCGAGATCAATATAAACAAGCCCCGCAGGAAATAACCTTGTCGAGATGTTTGCATAAAAAAAACCTTTCCAGTTTCTGTGTGTCCTGCTTCCCAAACAGCAGATAAATAAACACTCGATGCACTTCATCACCTGATAATATACAGTCAGAATCCTTCTAGAAGTGACTAGAAGGGATGAAACAGAAGCAGGTTTAATGTTCAGGATCATCACTGAATGACAAGACTCCTCTGAGAAAGATCTATAAATCTGCAGTGAGTTGTTGTTTTTGGACTCCGCTCAGTGCTGTGGTTGTTTTAGGCTCAGATCAAGATTTCTAATCGAATGTGATCGTGTTTAATGTGAGAATCAGCAGACGTCTCAGATGATTAAACACAGAGCTTCAGGCCAGGAATCTGCCAACCTCTGCGTCCTTCTAATGCTTTAATAAACAGTATTAATGTTCAGGATACGGATGCGTTTACAGGCTTCATAAACCGTGAGATGAAACCGTTCCCATGAAATGTTTGCGCATTATACTTAATCTTTGTTTACGATCACAGAGCAAAAGCAAATATGATCACTGCTCTCCTATCTTCATTAAAATACTGTAGATGCAGTATTGATTGCATAAGATATTCAGCCTTTTCATTTCTTTAGACATTTCAAAAATGATCACAAATCAGAAAGTAAAGGGAAAAATATATGTACAGCAAAAATGACTTTCTTCATCAGTGTTTCTGTCTTGTTTTCCATTACTTAAAATAAGAAGTAAAATGTATCAAAATTAATTGCTTACACTTAAAATTAGAAACAATATCTGCCAGTTGGCTCAGAAAAATAAACTATTTTTTTTCTGACCCCACTGGCAGATATTTAAAGTATAAATGTGATTAATTTTATATAAATTTTTTTCCAACAATATTTCATATCTCAAGTTATTTTGCATCTCGAATAGATGTATCTTCATTTAAGAATGTTTACATATTTGAACTGGAAAAAAAGACAAAAATACTGAGAAAGAAAATATTTTAATATATTTAATATAATTTATAAAATGGTACTATTTCTTTTTTAATTAGTTACCATACTAAATAGTAGAAGATTGTTCTCAGAATACATTTGTGTTCATGATGATGCTAATATTTTCATTTCTAAGTCAGATTTTGCAATAGCTAAGCTAAAAAATTAAATAAAAAAATTTGAAAAAAATGTGAAAAAATATAAAAAAGTTTTCTAATTGAGTTTTATCTGTTTTAAAATTAGTTTAGTGTACAGAATTATTTTATTTTATTGTATTTTATTGAATTTTTATTTTAACTAGACAAGTGAAAATTTCCATTATAATTTTCAAAACTTGGTAAGATAATATGTCTTAAAAGATGAAATAGTGCTGATCTCATAATTCTGCTTAGAAATGAGCAAATAAATGTCTATATAAAAATATAATTCAGAGACCTGTGTGTAAAACCGTGGTGCTAAACACATAAAGCAATTCTTCATCGTTTTCTACAGTTTCAGTCTAATCAGGTAATAAACCAAACCTTACTCCATGGATGGAGCATTAATAAACATACTCTACTTTTCCTTCAGATGATGAAAATGTTGATTTGAATGACTGTTTTCTGTGTTTCAGTTTGTAAATGTGCAGTCGTCCTTTCCATCTTGTCTCTATAACCATCCTGATGCTCTGTTTGTAAAGTCTCTTCATGATCAGGGCTGTTTATATGATTATCCCGATGGATAAATTTAATAAATAATCACGAGTGTCACTGGACAAAATGTTCCCATCAGCTGCAGAGCGTTTGAAGATGCTGTTGTTTATCATCACATGTATTTGATGTTCTTGTCTTTTTTGATCTAAAGCCAAACTATATTTGTAAGATATGAAGGTCTAAACAAACCATGTGTGTCTCCATCATCTGGCAGCAAACAGGAACTGCCAGAATACAATAAATAATGAAAATTTTCTGCTTTAAACTTGTACTTGAATTAGTTGTACTCATGCTTAAACTGAGAAACTCTGGCAACCTTCATTTGTAACGTTAAACAGTCCAAAGTGTCCTATGAAGCAGTTTTCATGCCCTCATCATACACAACAGTTTCAGAAGATCATCATTATAGATTAAGTCATGTATGTTTGAGGGAATGGCTAGTTTTGTCATGTGCTGCTTTTGTCGAGTGTTAGTATCATTATAGTGTTATGGTTTTTTATTTATTCAAGTTTTTTATTTTTTATTTCATTTTAATTTTAGTGTAAAATTTGTTGTGTGTGTGTTTGTCCAGTTTTATTATTTTGTTTTAATCTATTTATAGTTTTTATTATTTTTATTTCAGTTTTATTTCATTTAATTTTTTAATAATTCAACTTAATTCAAACTAAATGGAAATTTGAAATACTGACTTGACTGAAATATGATGTTAAATTTTTTATATTTAATTTAATTTATTTAAAATTTATTTAATTTCATTTACCAAAAATGTTCTTTTGTTTGTTTGATTTTTTAAATATATATTTTTAGTGAAAGTGTCTGAGCTTTAAGGTTATTTTAGTATCATTAATATAGCATTATGGTATTTATTTATATAAAAAAAATTATATTTGCTATATTTGTTACATAGATTTGTTATATATATATATATATATATATATATATATATATATTATTTTCTGTTTCATTTTCAGTTTAAATTAAGTTAAGTTTATTAAGATTAAGATAAATCATTTTTTTTAATACGTCTCCTTGATTTTTATTTTATTTCAGTTTTAGTTTAGTTATGTTAAAAATACAGTTATTTGAGTAATTCAACTTTATAGAAATTTGAAATGTTGCTTTGACAACTTAAAATGTTTAATATATTTTATTCTATTTTATATTTTTATTCCAATTAACATAATTTATACACACACACACATATACATACATATATAGTGTTAGTAGAGTTTAAGACTTATTAAGACTTATTTAAGTATTAGTATTATGGTGGTATGTATTTATATTTTTAATTATGTTATTATGTTTTATGTTTTCCATTTCAAGTCTTTTTCATTTTACTGTGTTGGTTATTGTCTTTTTTTATTATATTTGGTTTTTATAATTTTTAATTTAGTTTTAGATTAATTATTTTCAGCTCTTCATTAATTAGATTAACTAAACAGAAAAATGTGGGAACTAACTAAATTTTTTTTAAATAATATTTTAATTGATTTATTTTATGTTCATTAATATGTTTTTTATATTTTTTGAATGATAATAACACAGGGCAGTCATATTCTTGTTAATCAGAGAGTTGAAGTGCTTCAGCCTCCTGAGTGTGTGTGTGTGTGTGTGTGTGTGTGTGTGTGTGTGTGTGTGTGTGTGTGTGTGTGTGTGTGTGTGTGTGTGTGTGTGTGTGTGTGTGTGTGTGTGTGTGTGTGTGTGTGACTGGCAGCTCTTGTTTACTCTGCTGTCAGTCACATGATGGTGGAGTGTGTCATGTTTAATGAGGCGTCTGTCATCAGGAAGGGAAGCCCTGCGGCTCCGGCACTTCACCTGTGGCCCGGCTCTTCCTGGCAGGTCCGGCGAGCATCACAGGTCAGTCTCGTCGTCTTTCACCTGGACACTCACAGTCAACAGTTAAAGTTACACTGTAGTAAATAAATTAAAGATGCCCTCGAAGGAGAAAAAAACACGGCAGTCACAGGAAACCGAAGAGGAGGACGGAGACGGTGACGGAGAGGAGAAGAAATCAAAGTCGAGAAGGAAAGGTAAGATCAGCACTCCAGATTGTGCCACAAAGAAGAAACACAAACACACTGAGGACACAGAATCGCTCAGCGATGCATCCGAGGTGAAGAAAAAGAAGAAGAAGAAGAAAAAGAAGACCTCAAGGCAGGAGGATGAGGAGGTGAAGAGCAGTGAAGATGAACGCCAGAACCTTCCAGATGTCGTTCAAGTGAGCAAAAAGAGCACAAAGAAGAATCAAAACCCTGCGGAGAGCATCATGGGATCCAAAGACAAGAAGTCCAAGGATGAGGGGAAGAAGAAGAAGAAAGCCGAGAAAGAAGAATCAGAGGAGGAGGATGACGACTCCCAGAAGAAGAAGAAGAAGAAGTCCAAGAAAGGAGCCGATGATAGCGATGACGAGGGCAAGAAGGGAAAGGGCAAGAAGAAGAAGTCCAAAAACGTTGATTATGTTGAGATTTACGAGAACGAGCTGAGAAACTACGAGCCTGAGAAAGTGGAGAACTATGAAGACGAGTACCACAAGAAAAAAGGTAGAGCAACTCAAACATTATTAAACACGCTTAAAAATAAAGCTTCTTTTTTGGCATTTAACATACCTGAAACAACTAAAGGTTCTTTATAGTGAAAAAAAACAGTTCTTTAGATGAATCAAATGTTCTTCATACTAAGAATAAATGGTTCTTTTCAAGAGCTGATCACTTAAAGGTTCTTTGGGGATCCAAAAATGGTTATCGCTGTGAAAACACAGCCCGATCTCACGGCAATTCATACATATTTTACGAGGTGGCTAATTCACATGAATTTGTATGAACTCACTGTAAAAACCTACCTGTCACTGGGTCTAAACAAATCGTACATAATCATACTAGTGAGTTTGTACGAATTCATATGAATTAGCCACCTTGTAAAATACATACGAATTGGACATGAGATATCTTTGGAAAACACCTTTTTGCGACCTTTGTTTTTAAGAGTGTATAGTTATAAGACCAATTCAAATTCTAAGTTTGAAACTGTCTGTGAGTCTTTTTTTTTTACTGATTCATTACAATAAATAATTTACCGATTCGTTCATTTATGAGAAAGACTCAACTGGTCACCCTGTAGTTATGATTCAGATTGTGAGTTTAAGGCTGTCTGTGAGTATTTTTAACTGATTCATTACAAGGAATCATTTACAGATTCGTTCATTTATGAGTCAGACTCCACTGTTCTTCATGTAGTTATTAGACTGATTCAAATTGTGAGTTTGAGGCTGTTTGTAAGTCTTTTTGACTGAATCATTGCAAGATATAATTTACAGATTTGTTCATTTATGAGTCAGACTCCAATGTTCAACCTGTAGTTATGATTCAAATTGTGAGTTTGAGGTCGTTTGTGAGTCTTTTTGACTGATTCATTACAAAGAATCATTTACAGATTCGTTCATTTATGAGTCAGACTCCACTGTTCACCCTGTAGTTATTAGACTGATTCAAATTGTGAGTTTGAGGCTGTTTGTGAATCTTTTGACTGATTCATTACAAGAAATCATTTACAGATTCGTTCATTTTTGAGTCAATCTCCACTTTTCCCCCATTAGTTATTAGACTGATTCAAATTGTGAGTTTGAGGCTGTTTGTGAATCTTTTAGAATGATTCACTACAAGAAATCATTTACAGATTCGTTCATTTATGAGTCAGACTCCACTGTTCACCCTGTAGTTATTAGACTGATTCAGATTGTGAGTTTGAGGTCATTTGTGAGTCTTTTTGACTGATTCATTACAAAGAATCATTTACAGATTCGTTCATTTATGAGTCAGACTCCACTGTTCACCCTGTAGTTATTAGACTGATTCAAATTGTGAGTTTGAGGCTGTTTGTAAGTCTTTTTGACTGAATCATTGCAAGATATAATTTACAGATTTGTTCATTTATGAGTCAGACTCCAATGTTCAACCTGTAGTTATGATTCAAATTGTGAGTTTGAGGTCGTTTGTGAGTCTTTTTGACTGATTCATTACAAAGAATCATTTACAGATTCATTCATTTATGAGTCAGACTCCACTGTTCACCCTGTAGTTATTAGACTGATTCAAATTGTGAGTTTGAGGCTGTTTGTGAATCTTTTGACTGATTCATTACAAGAAATCATTTACAGATTCGTTCATTTTTGAGTCAATCTCCACTTTTCCCCCATTAGTTATTAGACTGATTCAAATTGTGAGTTTGAGGCTGTTTGTGAATCTTTTAGAATGATTCACTACAAGAAATCATTTACAGATTCGTTCATTTATGAGTCAGACTCCACTGTTCACCCTGTAGTTATTAGACTGAATCAGATTGTGAGTTTGAGGTCATTTGTGAGTCTTTTTGACTGATTCATTACAAAGAATCATTTACAGATTCGTTCATTTATGAGTCAGACTCCACTGTTCACCCTGTAGTTATTAGACTGATTCAAATTGTGACTTTGAGGCTGTTTGTGAATCTTTTTGACTGATTCATTACAAGAAATCATTTACAGATTGGTTCATTTTTGAGTCAATCTCCACTTTTCACCCTGTAGTTATTGGACTGATACAAATTGAATCTTTTTGACTGATTCATTACAAGGAATCATTACTGGAAGAATTTTTGCTCATAATCTTGCCAAACGTTCTGAGAACATTCCCTGTTTGCTGGGTTATCATTTTAGTTATCGTTCCTGGTGTGAATGGGCTTTAATTATCTGTTTTCTGATTTCAGTTGTGTCATGTCATGTCATGATGAGTTTTTCCTGAACTTAGTCATTGTTCAGCGGGACGTTTCAGGCTCTTCTGCTATGGAACCTCTTCATTAATAATGCACCAGATCTCATGTATTCTGTGTTCAGTCAAATCAAGCGTGTTTTTCTCTCAGTCTATGAGGTGGTGACCATCACCGGAGATGTCAACGGAGCCGGAACGGACGCCAACATCTTCATCACGCTCTTTGGTGACTATGGCATCACTCCCAAACTGCATCTGGCCAGCAAGTAAGTCAGTATAAAGCTCTGCTGACCTGAAACTTGACTCATAACCATCTGTGTAAATAATAAATGAATTGCCTGTTTGGCCGGGTAGCCGCACGTCTCGTTGTTTACAGTTGTGAAACTGTGAATATGTTGTGAATATGTTTTCTCTACTGATGATATTTAACACCATCTTTCTGTCTTTCCCCGAATCCACAGCACAGACAAGAGGTATTTGAGTCTGTTCCTCTCTGATTGAGGGGAATCCAGATCTCGCTGCTGTTGTGATGTTTATATGCGCGCATGATATTCTAGAACCTTTCATCAAGGAGCAATATTTCATTTGCATGATGATGTTTATTGCTCTTCATAATGAAAGGCTACAATATGCATGTGCTGTACATCACTATGATGAACTGGTGTGAATCCTATGGAAATGTATAGCATTGTGCTGTAGAGAGAAAATACTGCAGCGCTTTACTATTCTGTTTCCAGACACACATCATTCAGACTATATCATCTGCATAAAGCTCGTTTACAGAATATGTGTGTTTGTCAGCAAATGCATGATATATTGGCTGCTAGATAACATGGATTTTCTGAAATGTGTCATGACTCTTTTGATGAGGGTATTTAATATATGATGATGCATTTTCTTTCTCAAGACACAATAACTGTAATTGTACACTGAGTGCATTTAAGCAATAGAGATGCAATACACAGCCATTGTGCATATTACTCGCATTTATTCTCCAAGGTTTGTACTGTAAGTCATTGTGCTTAAAGATCATGATGGATCTGTCATTTAGACACCACTGCATTGCATTCACGCCTCACATTAACATACAGACTGAATATTGTGGTCGTTTAAAGGGATTGAGGGTTTGATTTTGTCTTTAGCTTTTGAATCAGGTTAGATGATTCTGTGTTTGCAGGAATTAAGTACAGTTCATATATTTATTGCAGAAATCGAACTGCTTTTGAAAAAAACAAAACTGATGTCTTCCGGATAAAAACACATAATGTCGGCCCTTTGAAGAAAATTAGGTAAGTTGACCAATTTAACTGTGATTTAAGGTCAGTAAAATAAATACAAATATTTTACTAATTTCAGTAATATATTACTCTATTAGTAAAATGTATATATTTATTTTCAATTATAAATCCAGTTTACTAAATATTAATCAAATATATTATTTTGCTACAATGTAAAAAAAAAAAAGAGAAGTAGTAAATAAAACAAATTATTAGAGAATATTTTACAAGAAAATACTATTTCATTTTTCCTGCGACAAAATTTAATGTTTAATTCATTTTGTTACTTGCTAATTGTTTGTGAAATTTACTATTAATATTTAATAATATACTGTAAACATATTAATATGACTAAAATCAATAATTAAATGCATGCTACAGATTCAAAGTTTGTTTATTTTCTCATGAACTTCAGCTAAAATACTTGAAATTAGTCTTGTAGATAAATATAAATCATAGCTACTGTATGAATTTCTGTTCAAAACTAAAAGTACAGTATTATTATTCCGCTTTGTAATTTGGAGTGTGTGAAATAATACAGTTAAAGAATGAGTAGTTGAAACATTAAACCAGTAGTGTGGTGTGTTTTTGTCAGGATTGAACATGATAACACGGGTCTGAACGCCAGCTGGTTTCTGGACCGGGTCGTGGTCACCGACATGAACAGACCGCATTTACGCTTCTACTTTGCCTGCAACAACTGGCTGAGCAAAACCGAGGGGGACAGCCTGTTCGTCCGAGACCTGCTGGGCAGCGTGGACCCCATGGACATGCCCAAATGTGAGGCTTTAGCTCCTATATCACCTTTAAGAGTGCTGGACTATGGAGAAAACTATGGAATTGTCTCTGTCTCTGCCCTTTTTCCTCTGATTCCTTCAAAAAGTGTCAGTTTCATGATGGCATCTAGTCCAAAGAGTCTGAGCTAATTTAATCCATGCATATCAGTGTGAGAATGTCATACAGTAAGTGAAGCTGTTTGTTTTTCTGTATGAGCCTGTTGATCAAACACTGCAAGTAATGGCTAAATCCAATCATTTTCCTTTAAAACATGCAAAAATTATATTTTGTATGTTATAAATACATGCTAGATATATTTTGTAAGCTCAATGATATACATTTTTGAAATGGAAAATGAATTTAGTTTCAACCTTCATATAGCAAAATAGCAATATATAAAAATATATTAATATTTTTTAAATATATTTACAGGAAATGGCCAATAATTTATTGATGGAAAATTAATATATTTACATATATATATTTTAGCAAATATATTTTTGTATATTTCAAAATATATTAAAAAATATATTAAAAAATCTAATTTTTCAAAATGAGTTCTATCATGTAATTTCTTGGATCATGCTTTAGTTTAATAATGTTTGGCTTCCTGAATTTCTACTTTCAGCTAAATAAATGTTCGCTTCTATATTACATCCTAAAAAGGTTTATTTTATTATTATTATTATTATTATTATTATTATTATTATTTTATTTTTTTGGTAATATGTTTGTTGTATGCTTTATTGTGCTATTTTTTGCAGATAATAAATATGTTGTGAGCGTGTTCACAGCGGATGTGAAAGGCAGTGGGACAGATGCTGATGTCTTTCTCAACATTTTTGGGGAAAATGGTGATACAGGTAATAAAGAAGTAATACAGGTAATAAAACAGTCCTGTTTAAGTGTGTGCTTTAAAGTGATTCTCAATGGGTAAAATAAATAAATAAACATAAAAAATGAACATATGTATATATGTTCATTTTTTATGTTTTGTAAATTAAGCTATATCCATGGGGTGTGTTCCCTTGTGAAAAAGAAGTGTGTTTATTTAATATTGAATGTGCACAAGTGTACTTCAGATCTCAAAAGTATATTTAATATTTTTTTTATATATAAAATTATTGAAATAGAAGCAACTTTCATCAATGTTTCTTAACACACTTTTAAAAAGTGCACTTTGTAATAATGTCCAATTATAAGTTTTACTTTAAAGTACATTTAAAATCATAATTAATTTTAATAATGTTTTGTCATGCCGCCTTATGTCTCACATGAAACAAAAAGGATTAAGTAAGCAAGTATGCTTTTAAGAAGTACACTTATTTTGATGTGTTGACTAACATGCTAAAGCACTTTTAAAGTACTTTAACTTTAACTTACAATTACATTTATGATATTTTTTAAATGCACTGAACTGCAACATTACAAATGTGTAATATATTTAAATTACATTTAAGTTAATTTTGGTTTACCATGAATGCTTGCCAGCATTTTAATCATATTTCAAGGAGAATACAAATAATTATGAAATTACATATAAAGATGTACTTTAGTGGGTCAAAAACATGCCAAAGTTAAACTAACTGCATTTAATATTAATTTTAACTCTAATACATTTTCATTTAATTGTAAATAACATGCTATGAAATGTTCGAAACATTACACTCAGTTCAGACTTCTTAGCATATTAAGTGTGCTTCTTTTTCACAAGGCTTAATTAGCTCGTGATGTCCAGTGTATGATCTGGTTTAAAGTGTCCTCAGCGACACACAGAACCTGATATCACACGTGGGACTACAGCCGCTGGGTTTCTGACCCCAAACGCCATCGCTTCATCTTTGATGGTTCTGCATTTAATATCCAGTTAGATTAATACATATTGTTTTTATATCCCAAAGGAGAGAGAAGACTAGACAATGATAAAAACAACTTTGAGAGGGGAACCGAAGACAAGTTCACCATAGAGGCTCCGAACCTGGGCAGAGTGAGGAAAATAACCATCGGACACAACAACAAGGGCTCCTCGGCTGGATGGTTTGTGGAAAAGGTATAAACTCGGTCACAACTCAATAAAGATTTAAATATATCACAGACTCTTTAAAAATCTATAATACAGACTCCGAGAGCATTTGCTGCAATCGACTCACACAAGCACATGCTGAGCACTGCAAAAAATAATTATACCTCAGTATTTTTGTCTTGTTTCCCAGTTCAGATATCTGAACATCCTTAAATAATCTACTTGAAAATCAAAATTACTTAAGTCTTGTATTCTGAAAAAAATGCATTAAAATTAAGTGAATTTATGCTTGAAACGATAATAAATATGTGTAAATGGAAATTTGCTCAATCAAAGGGAAAACAAAATTATTTATTTGTTCTGAGCCTAAAATTCACTTCATTTTGATACATTTTTCAGAGAAGGCTTTTGATCTTTTGCCATTCTGAACACTCTGGCAACCTCATAGCAACCTGTCAAAGTCTTACATTTTATTCATAAATCCAGTTACAATAATAAGACATTTTATAACACATACTTTTAAGTATGAAACCAAACCATCAGTAGGTGGCAGCGACTGACTGTCTTAACGAGGGAGTTATTGAGTCATTAATTCAACCAATTCGTTCAAACAGCTGATTCATTCAAGAATGTAGGTCTTTATGAATGAATTGGTATCATAATGCAAAAATGTTGGGGTAATGCTGTTATGTCCCCACTAATGTCAAAATCACGCTTTTTGTGTTCATCTGCTTCTCCCATAATCTCCTCTTTTATAATAATAGCAATTTTAACAAAAAAATTATAATTTGCACATAGCAAATCATTTGATTCAGAACGGGACTTTGGGGCATGTATTGTGAGTCATTTGATGTAGATTGGAACTTCGGAGTGGGTTCGTAAATCTTTTGATTCATATCAGAATTTCAGAGCGGGTTCGTGAGTCATTTCGCGAATTGAAAGATTCGTCGTATATGTTCCGAATATGAAGGGATGTTTTGCGAATTGTTATTTAGATCGGTACTTCGGAGCATGGACAGTGAATCATTTGATTTGGATCGGAACTTCGGAGCGAGATTGTGAATAATTCTTCAGATCGGGACTTTGGAGAGGGTTCGTGAATCTTTTGATTTAGATCAGAACTTCAGCGCAGGTTTGTGAATTATTTAACTGAGGATGGAAATTCAAAGAATCTTTTGAGTCAGATTAAGGCTTCAGAAAAAGTAGACTAACCATGGTTTTTTGGCGTAGGCCTATTAGTTACCATTTGTACAGTATAACCACATTTTGTACTACAAATACAATGGTTAAACTATCATTAGTGTAGTAAAACCATGGATAATTTGTAGTTACCATGATTAACGATAGTAACCATGTTTGTTTTTTGTTTTTAAGTAAAACCATGGTTAATTTTCATAAGGGACGTGTTTCCAGGTTAACAAAAAAAAGTAATAAATGTACACCTCAAGAGAACATATGGGATGAATATAGAGATACATTATTATTTTATTTTTTTTACGATGAACAGAGCATCGGATAGTTTCCATGTGCTTGTCTAGATCAACTTTGAATAAAGAAAAGAGACATTTAGAGCCAGATTTTTGTGTAGCCTATGTATGTGAAGTTTAGCTAGCAGGAAGCACAAATTGCGTTATATTTTGCTATATTATCAGCCGAACAAACGAAAGAAATCATTTTATCGTGTTGGTTTTACATAATCAAAATTGTGTAATTATTGTCTGATGACTATTCTAACATAAAAAGCTCTCTTTATGAATTATGAGTATGTAGAGACTTTAGATGATAATGAAACTGTGGTCAAAAGTCTATCATAAATGTGAAAAGTTTGGGGTTAACTGAGCGAAAGTGAAGCAGGTCCGAGTGGAGGCGGGAATAATTAGCATATTCATATATCCATGAATACTAAATAAGGTAAGCTTGTAGAGTGACAGTCAAGCCATTTGAACACAAAAACAAGTTAATTTCACAAGAAAAACACTTAATTATGTCATTTTGATTATGAAAAGATGAGTTTTAAGGGCTAAAATTATACTAAATGTTCAAACTTCTGAACTGTGTTAAACTTTTACAGCTACTTCATGCTTTCAGGCTAAGCTTTCTCAAGCCAGCATCAAAGTTTGTCTTGAAGTTTTTCATCTGGTTGGAGAGCTGCGCTCCACCTCACATCACATCTCTCAGGATGAGGTCATTCTCGTCACCTTATCCACACTGAAAGGAAACACCGCACTACTCTACTGGATTGGTTTTCCTGCGGATGAGAGCCGCCGCCTCAGATAGATATGCACATAGATTGTTCACACGGAAACCCAGCGTTCACCTCTGCTGTCTGCTTTTATTTCAGGTCATAGTGGATGATTTGGGAAACAAGGCCGTGTACGAGTTTCCCATCAGCCGCTGGTTTGCCATCGATGAGGATGATGGGAAGATACAGAGAGATATTCTGGTTGGAGGCAGTCAACCCACCGGTAAACATCACAGAAGTATCACTTAAAGGAACATACAGACAAAATCTTCTCATTCAACCTCCAAACTAAAGCAATGGTTTAGAAAAATCAGCATCATCACAATGTAATGTTGTTCACTTCATCTACAATGTTTTAGACACACCTGAGTCAGTCATTTTCGTATGTTTCAACTACTATTCAAGATTTTAGGGTTATTGAGATTTTTAATGTTACTGAAAGAACCAAGGGTTCATTTATTTGATTAAAAATCCAGGTAAAATTTTGAAATATTATTACAATTTAAAACAGCTGTTTTTGTGAATATGTGTTGAACTGTAATTTATTTCTGTGATCAAAGCTGAATTTTCAGCATCATTACTCCAGTCTTCATTTTATCATGATACATATGATTTTACGGGAATCTTTGATGAATAGGAATTTTAAAAGAACAACATTTATTTGAAATATAATTTTTTATATATATAAATGTCTTTACTAGCACGTTTGATCTATTTAATGCATCCTTGATGAATAAAAGTATTGATTTCTTTCTTTTTTCATGTTACTAACCCCTTTAACTTTTGAATGGTAATGTATCATGCTTTCCACAAAAAAATATTGTGCAGCACAACTGTTTTCAACATTGATAATAATCAGAAATGTTTCTTGAGCAGCAAATCATCATATTAGAATGATTTCTGAAGATCATGTGACACTGAAGACTGGAGTAATGATGCTGAAAATACAGCTGCACATCACAGAAATAAATTACAGTTTAACAGAGATTCACACAGAAAACAGCTGTTTTAAATTCTAATAATATTTCACATTTTTACAGAAGTTCAAATAAATGCAACCTTGGTGAGCAGATGAGACTTTTTTCAAAAACACTGATGATGAGCCAGTCTGGTTCAAAATCTGGACTCATTATAACATTATATATTACATACAGTACAGGTCAAATGTTTGGAAACATTACTATTTTTAATGTTTTTGAAAGAAGTGTCTTCTGCTCATCAAGCCTGCATTTATTTGATCAAAAATACAGAAAAAAAAATGTAATATTGTGATATATTATTACAATTTAAAATAATTGTTTTTAAATTTATTATACTTTAAATGATCATTTATTTCTGTGATGCAAAGCTGAATTTTTAGGATCATTATCACATGATCCTTTAGAAATCATTCTAATATATGATTCATTATCAAAGTTGGAAACAGTTCTGCTGCTTAATATTTTTTCAGAACATGTGATACTTTTTTAGGATACTTTGAAGAATAAAAAGTAAAAAAAAGAAGCTATGTTTTTAAAATATAAATATTTTGTAATAACAATATACACTACTGGTCAGTAATTTGGGGTCAGTAATTTTTTTTTATTTCTTTTTTTAAATAAAATCAATACTTTTATTCAGCAAGGATGTGTTAAATTGATAAAAAGTGATAGTAAAGAAAACATATTATTAGAATATATATTATTAGAATTTTTTTTTTTATTTTGAATAAATGCAGTTGTTTTTAACCTTTTATTCATCAAATATATTAGACAGCAGAACTGTTTCCAACACTCATAATAAATCAGAATATTAGAATGATTTCTAAATGATCATGTGATAGACTGGATGTTACATGTGACACTGAAGGCTGGAGTAATGATGCTGAAAATTCAGCTTTGCATCACAGGAATAAATTATTTTTTTAAAGTATATTCAAATAGAAAACTATTATTTTAAGTTGTAATAATATTTCACAATATTACTGTTTTTTTGTATTTTTGATCAAATAAATGCAGGCTTGATGAGCAGAAGAGACTTCTTTCAAAAACATTAAAAATAGTAATGTTTCCAAACTTTTGACCTGTACTGTATACATATATATATATATATATATATGTGTGTGTGTGTGTGTGTGTGTGTGTGTATATGTATCTATGTATATATATCATTGCAGGCATCGTGTACAACGTTCAGGTGGTGACGGGGAACATCAGAGGTGCAGGTACCAACTCTAAAATCCACATGATCATGCACGGCTCCAAAGGCCTGAAGAACAGCGGCAAGATCTTCCTGGAGGGAGGGAAGTTCGAGCGCGGCCTGACCGACATCTTTAACGTGGAGATCGCAGCGCTGCTCAGTCCGCTCAGCCGAGTCACGATCGGTCACGATAACGGAGGCGTCAGCGCCGGCTGGTACTGCGACAAGGTCAAGTCTCTGTCCTCTGTCCTTCATTTCATGTGTCACCTTTCACACACAAAAATAAGAGGCCAGAATTGTACCTTTTGGGGTACAACAGCTTGTCCCTGGAGCAGTACCCATACTCTAAGGTACTAACATGTACCTATTAGGGGTAAAAAAGGTACAAATATGTCCTTTTAATGGTACTGCTCCAGGGACAAGCTGTTGTACCCCAAAAGGTACAATTTTAAACCGCTTTTTTTCTGTGTGTTGCTTAAACTTCACTGTTGATTATCATCAAAAATATTTTTAATTTGTCATTTAGTTTGTAAAAAACAGCAAACATGTTTTAGTATTAAGGCGAGACACTAAAGTAGTGTGTTTTCATACTCAAGTTGGATTAGAAATTTTGGTCTATTTTGCATCCATAACATGTTTTTCTTTCTTTTTAGTTCATTTAAGTGTTTATTTGATTGCACTTTATCTGTTTGCGTCTGTACATTTCAATTCCAATCCATATCTTTAAAGAGTTTTTTTCTTACGAACACCAAACTTTACAGTTTTATTCCTCTCTATATTCTGAAGGTTTGTTTATATTTCATTCACAGTGATTTATATAACATTTTATTCCTAAAGCATGGTGAAAATGTATTTGTTTTTTGTCTGGAAGCTTGTTTCACCACAGGATATATATATATATATATATATATTTTAATTGATTTTTTTATTTATTATTATTAATTTTTTAACAGTAATTGTGAATTTTTCATCTCTTAATTCTGCCTCTTTTTTTTTTCCAAATTTAAATTCTGAGTTTAATTCTCACATTTTTGTCTTTTTTACTTCCAATTCTGAGGGGGAAAATAATTGTGTGATATAAACTCAGAGTTAAGAAATTTATGACAATTATAAAAAAAAAAAAAAAAAAAAAAAAAAAAGTCAGAACTCGCAATTCTGAGTTTTCTTGTAATTCTGAATGTATTCCTCGCTATTCTGTCTTGCAAACATAAAAAATCAAAAAAGTTACATTTTGTACCTTCAATAATTTTTCTGATTTATGGAGCGATAAAAAAAGAAATCCAAAAATCCCCTCTGGAAAGTATTTTAACTGTCAACAAAATCAAACAAGAATTTTAAACCTGGATTTATCTAATGTTCCAATTTATTCTCTGGAAATGTATGCAAATTAGTGCATATTTAATTAGATACTGTCTCATTTGCATATTTCAACATGACATTTCAGGAAACTTAAACAGTTGTCTTAATGTACTGTGATTAATCAACTGGGAAACTGTGGTCATATATTAGTGCCTTATTCAGCTGTGCTGTCCTAAACTCAAAATGCTGCGTCTTTAAATGCTTAATTTGTGTTTTTGTGTGTGTGTGTGGTAGGTGGTCATCTTCTGTCCGTTCACTGGCATCGAGCAGACGTTCCCCTGCTCTAAATGGCTGGATGAGGACGAGGCTGACGGGCTCATCGAGAGGGAACTGTATGAAATGGTGTCGCTCAGGCAGAAGAGGCAAAAAAGTGAGTATTGCTCATAATGTGAGAGAGAAACAGGTTGTAGGTTCTGTGAGGTTCAACGGATCTCCTGCTCCTCAGAGCATCCCTGGTCTCTCTGGATCTGGACGTCAGATCTTTCAGGAGCGGGAACAGACGCGTCTGTCTTACTCCAGATATACGGAGAGAAGGGCAAGTCGGATGAGATGAGACTCGACAACAAAACGGATAACTTTGAGCAGGGCCAGCTGGACAAGTTCATGGTAAATCTGCCGTTTTAAGGATGAAAAGTGGTGATTTGGGGAGAAATTATTAAATGGCAATACATAAGCATGGCTGTATACAATTTTTAATTATTAATTTAAACATTTTAACATTTCATATGACATCCTAAATAGCCATTTTGCAATATTAGGGGTGGATACATTTAATTTAAGAATTGGTAAAATGAGTTAATTTTTCATACCACAAAGATTTGTATGTAAATCTAAAACGTATTTTATGATTGGAAATATTTTCTTTTATACCAGTGTTATTTCGATGTCTCTGAGATAATATTATAATTTATAAAACATTTTTATATTTAATATTCACATTTTAATTTTAGTAATTTAGTTAAGTTTTTTTTTTCATTTATATTGTTTTTTTTTTTTTTATGTCCATATTGTTTTTTTTTTTTATGGTTTTAGTCAACTAGAAAAATCCTGTCTTTCAAAAGAACAGTATATATAATTAAGTGTTATATTATTTACTTAAATTCTACATTTTTATGACTTAATAAATTTTTTTGTTGGTGTTTTATTTTGATTTGTTTTAATTTGAAAATGATTATTTTTTTATTTTACATTTTAATGATTTAATTCATTTTGGTAAATGTTTTATTTTAATAAATTACTATTTTTTATTTTACATTTTTATAATTTCATTAATTTCAGTATGTGTATTATCTTAACTGTTTTACTTTTAAAATGATTTATTTCTTAAATTTTTATTATTTAATTTTAGCGCATGTTTTATTTAGAATTTTTATTTTAAAATGATTTTTATTCTACATTTTATAATTTAATTAATTCATGTTTTAATTTTAATAAATTAATTTACTTTAATTTGTGTAAACAAAATTCAATTTGAACACAAATTTCAAATGGACAGGATTTGTTGTTGTATGGATTGTCATTGTTTTTGCATTTCAGCAGTTCAAACTATCTAATCTGCACTGAATATGATCCATTTATAATCCGTTTTGTCAGATTGAACTACCGGATCTTGGGAAGCTGATTAAACTGAGAATCTGGCATGAGAAGAGAAATCCCTTCGCCGGCTGGCATTTAAGTCGAGTAAGAGCATGAGATGCTGCTGCATTTGATGTTTCACACTTGATATCTGAATAACAGTCTTCTTTATGTCTCCTAAGATGTCCATAATGAAAACTTTAACAAAGGAAACATATAAATTCCCATGTGAGCGCTGGCTGGACGCTAATGAGGAAGATAACGAGGTGGTGCGAGAGCTTCCAGCCACCGGAGATCTCATCCCAGAACCTCTGCCACGTACATTATTATGCATCACTATTATAGTTAACATTGGTCTACTAGATCGTTTCGCTCTCTAATGGATATTTCTGTTCCTCCAGTGATCAAGTATCGCATCACAGTGTACACAGGGAGCGTGAGCGGCGGAGGAACAGATGCACATGTGTTTCTGTGTCTGATCGGGGATCAGGGCGACACCGGCGACCGCGCTTTGATCAACTGCAAAAACAACGTCAACAAGTTTGAGAAAGGCAACGTTAGTGACGTTTCTGTGGAGCTTCTATGATGTGCTTGTGTTTGTCTGTTCGTCCCTCTGACACTCTGCCCTGCAAACACAGAACGTTCCCCTAACGTTAGTATTTGGTTCCCGTTTGGTAATTTTTTTGAGGACCAAATAATAATGTTCACATAATGTTGCAGAGAGATTATTTTTAAATAACCTATAAAAACATAGACAGAACGTTCCTTAAAGGGTTACTCCACCCCAAAATTTTAATTTTGTTCCGAGGACGAATTAAGCTTTTACGGGTTTGGAACGACATGGGAGTAAGTGATTAATGACAAAATATTCATTTTGGGGTGAAGTATCCCTTTAACGGTCGTTTCGTTTTACTGGCGGACTGACTAACATTTGTTTATCGATCTCTTTATTGAGGAATTTCTTGTAATTACTATAGATATGAGAGTAAATACGATTTCGTAAAGAGAACATACGTTTTTGTTTATACTGGTAGGCTGCGTCATTCACGTCTGTAAACATAAGAAGTTTTCCCTGCTAGAAGCTATATCGCATGACAGGATTCTGCAGGTGACGGATTGTTTATAGCCTTTTCTCACAGAAGCTGGAATTATTAAATTTATCATATAGATAGCGGATTGTAATCCAGAAAGGACTATGTGTTAATGGAACACAGGTATCTGATTACAGATAGCCTATGTGGGTTTACACAAGTTTTGTATTTTAAAGAGAACCAGAGAACCAGGAAGAATAATTTGCTCTTTTGGGTTAAAATAATTTCTTAATATGAAATTCGAATGGTATGACAATTATAGATTAGACTGTACAGAAATTGAAATCTAGTCGCTAATACACACTATACAGGCCTACACATATTCATGCAATTTGAGAACAAAGTATAATAGTAATAATAATTTGCACGGTTTGAGGTGATATGAGCTAACCGATTGTTAGATTTAATCACCATTGGTAGCACAATTTATAATAATGCTTTTTTCCTCAGCTGGTCAGAATATATGTGGCCGACTTGTTACTTACTTGTTCAGATAACAATATCCAGTGAAAAATCTTATTTGGGTCATATATTCCAAGACGTAGGCTAGAATATGTGATTCCTAAGTACAGTATTCACACCGGTGCGGTCACTGACAGCCACATATTCACTCAAAACATTAGATTCATCCACGCTGGAGCTGTGCCGAAGCACAACCCACGTAAAGAAGATGATTCCGCAAATAACTGCAATTGCAGGTTTTAAACAGAGATGGGGACAAAGAGGCAAAACTTTCGGGATGCAGCTTTAACCACTAAATTAAAAAAAATATATATATAATTTGTATAATATTTATTATAGGCCTCCACACAGTACATCCATCTTCCATACCATTTATGCTATTGGGCATAAACGTTAAAGTAACATTAGAGTAACATTCTAGAAACCAAAAACTAACGTTCTATGTCTGTTAAGAAAACCTTTCTGTATAACCAAATACAAACCTTAAAATAGAATGTGCTGGGAGCCAAACTTTATTAGCTGGGTGTTCTGTGTTTGTCACAGGCGGATGAGTTCATCATTGAGGCCGTGTCCATAGGGCAGGTGCGCAGGGTAAGAATTGGTCACGACGGCCACGGCGGAGGCTGCGGATGGTTTGTGGATAAAGTGGTCGTCAGAGAAGAAGGCCAGGCCGAATCACAGGCCGTCGAGTTCCCATGCAACAGGTTACAGTCAATCCATTAACTGGAACCCAAAGCATTGGTTTAAAGGATTAGTTCACCCCAAAATTAAAATTCTATCATTAATTACCCATATGTCGTCCCAAATACATAAGCCCTTCATTTATCTTCAAAACACAAATTAAGATATTTTTGATGAAATCCAAGAGATTTCTGACACTCCATAGACAGCAACTGCAATGTTTTTTTAATAAAAAAAAAAAACAAACCTTTTTAGTTCCAGAAATGTAGAAAACTGTCCATGTGACATCAGTGGCTCAACTTCAATTTTGCGATGCTACAAGAATACTTTTTGTGCGCAAAGAAAACAACAATAACAAATTATTCAACTATTCTTCTCCCTGAGTTACCATCTTCTGCCATTTTGGAAAGTACCACAACACATGTGCACGCTTTCCCCAAAATGTAATCAGCATAGTTTACGTTCTGGAGAAAATGTGCACATGCTGAACATAAACAGTGCTGATTACGTTCTGGGGAAAGTGCACACATGCGTCATGGTACTCTCCAAAATGGCAGAAGATGGTAACTCAGAGAGAAGAATTGTTGAATAAATTATTTTTGTTTTCTCTGCGCCCAAAAAGTATTCTGATGTCACAAGGACTGTTCTACTGATGTCCTTGCTACCTTTCTGGGACTGGGAACATTGCAGTTGTGTTGCTGTCTGTGGAGGGTCAGATTCCATCGAAAATATCTTAATTTGTGTTCCGAAGAGGAACAAAGGTCTTACGGGTTTGAAACGACATGAGGGTGAGTAATTAATGACAGAATTTTCATTTTTGGGAGAACTAACCATTTAATGTGCAGAATAGGTTGTTCTTGATTGACGTTTGTCTATTTTTTTCTTCTTTTTAACATATCCTCCTTCATCTGTTCAGATGGTTCGACCGCAATGAAGACGATGGGCAGATTGTTCGTGAAGTGGTGCCATTAGCAGACGGACAGAGACTTTACAGTAAGTTTTCTCCTGTTTCATATCTTGGTTTGCTTTCTGTCATTCACTTCAACGTTGTGTCGAATGACCGCACAAGTTCAGGGGCATTCTCAGTACAAGGCGAGAATGCTGCTCTTCTTCAAGTAGAGGGCACAACCCTTCTCAAGAATGAAACTGAGGATGTCCCCCTGGCTGAAATGAAGAAGGGGTCTTACAGCCCATACTTCATTGTACCTAAGAAGGGTGGGGGGCTCTGAACTGGGCCCTTCACAAGCTTCTTTTAACTCTCAAGCACATATTAACATGTGTCAGAGATCAGTATTGGTTTGAGACCGCTTCAGCACTGGCTTCATACCCGAGTCACGAATTGGGCATAGTGTCACGTCTCACACCATGTGAACATCACACTGTTGTGTCACCATACCTTCAGTCCTTGGGAGGACATCTCTTTTCTACGGCCAGGAGTGCCCTTAAAACAGATGTCCAAATGCTTCGTTGTTACAACAGATTCTTCCAATAAAGTCTGGGGTGCCGTGTGCAACAGGAGTGCAGCATCAGGGGTCTGGACAGGCCCTCGGCTGCATTGGCATATCAATTGCCTGGAGTTGTCAACAGTGCTTTTGGCCTTTATGAGGTTTTGACGATTGATCCACGGGAAACACATGTTGGTCCAGATGGACAGCAAATAGACGGTTGCGTTCATCAATCACCAGGGTGGGGTTCTTTCCCATCGCATGTCACAACTCGCCTGCCATCTCTTACTTTGGAGCCAGCACAGACTCAGGTATCTGCATGCCAATCATATCCTGGGCAACCTCAATCATGTAGCGGATCTCCTCTCGCGACAGGTCTCACTCAGAGGCGAGTGGAGGCTTCACCCCTAATCGGTTCAGCTGATTTGGAGTTGGTTAGGTCAGGCACAGGTGGACCTGTTTGCCTCATTGGAATCGACCCACTACCAGTTGTGGTACACCCTGACCGAGGCTCCCCTCTGGCTCACAGCTGGCCCAGGGGCCTGCTCAAGTATGCGTTTCCCCCAGTGAGCCTCACAGACACTGTGCAAAGTCAGGTAAGACAGGGAACAGCTCCTGCTCGTGGCCCCTTATTGGCCCAACAGGATCTGGTTCTAGGAGCTCGTGCTCATGGCATCAGTTCCTCCCAGGTGAATTCCCCTGATGAAGGACCTCCTTTCTCAGGGGAAGGGCACAATTTGGCATCCATGCCCGGATCTCTGGAACCTTCATGTTTGGTCCCTGGACACAACCAGGAGGAACTAAGAGACCTTTCACCAGCTGTGGTGAATACCATTACTTAGGCCAGAGCCCCCTCGACGAGGCAGTTGTACGACCTGAAGTGGCGAGTTTTCGTGAATTGGTGTTCTTGCCAGGGGAAGGACCCTCGGAGATGTGGCATCAGATCTGTACTCTCCTTCCTTCAAGAAGCTGTCTGCTTTTACACTTGAGGTGTACGTGGCTGCGACTGCGGCTAACCACGACACTGTGGGAGGCAGATCAGTGAGGAAGCACAATCTGGTTATCAGGATCCCCAGAGCCACCCAGAGGTTGAACCCTCCAAGGCCATGTCTCATTCCCTCTTGGGATCTCACTGTGGTCTAGCAGGCCTTAAGCCCCATTCACACCGCCAGCGACTTTTTCACTGCTTGTCGCTTGTGGCTGGCAATTGAGGTCACTACTGGGCATTCCCACTACTGGTTGCCTAATTACCCTGTAACACTCTACTACAGCAGATGAATCACGTGCTCTCCACTGACTTCACTCCCATTGGTTGTCGCTCGTGAAATTCGCTGCTTATTTGCATAAAGTTGAAGAATTCTGAACTTTTGTTGCTTGACTCGTATCCCTTGACATGCCCACATTCCTTCGCCAACGGTCACTGTCGCTCGTGTCGCCGGAAGTCGCCAGCTCTCCATTGAAAATGAATGGGATTATGTCACTCTGTCGCTGTGTGTCGCTGGCGGTGTGAACGGGGCTTTACAGAGAGATCTGTTTGAGCCCCTTTAGTCAGTTGAGTTTAGTGCCCTGTCCATGAAGACGGCCCTCCCGTTTGCGCTTACTTCTGTCAAGAGGGTGGGGAATCTCTCTAAGCCCTCTCTGTTAACGAATCATGCCTGGAGTTTGGGCCGGCAGACTCTCACGTTGTCCTGAGACCCTGGCCTGGATATGTGCCCAAGGTTTCCACCACTCCTTTCAGGGACCAGGTGGTAACATCGCATGCTATCCCCTTCCAAGAAGGGGACCACGACTTGTCTCTGTTGTGCCCAGTGCTAGCCCTATGCACATACCTAGATCACACGCAGGGTGTCAGGTACTCTGAACAGCTTTTTATCTGCTTCTAAGGAAAGCAGAAGGGGAATGCTGTCTCCAGACAGAAGATTACCCACTGGATTGTGGATGCGATCCGAATGGCCTCTCAAGCCAGAGGCCTACCTTGCCCACTGGGAGTGAGGGCTCACTCTACCAGGGTCATGGCTGTATCAGCAGCCCTGACGAACGGGGCCTCTCTAGTAGATATCTGTAGAGCTGCAGGTTGGGCTACGCCTAATACATTTGCTAGATTTTATAATCTGCGAATGGAACCAGTTTCTTCTAGAGTCCTGGACATCAGTTCTTCGACTCAGGAGACTGGCAGGGTGTAGAGCTTGCTACCAGCGCCATTAATTTGACACATATATGATTTAATTATTTTTATTAAGTGTTATATTTTGATAGTTTTTATTTTAGAATTACTTATTTTAATTTTACATTTTTATGATTTCCCAATTTTTTATTTTTATAGTTTTTTTAGAAGTTTATTTTATTTTACAGATTGATTTAATTGTATTGTTTTATTTTTATAAGTTTTAATTTTAAGTTTTAGTTTTAATTATAAAATTATTTCAGTTCTACTTTTTATAATTTAATTAATTTTTTAACATTTTTATTTTGAATTCAGTTCTATAGTTTTATTATTTTGTGTTAAATGTATTTCATTGTATTTTTTTACATTTTACAATTTAAATAATTTTTTAGTAAATGTTTTATTTTGATTTTTTTTGTTATTTTAAAGTATTTATTTTTATTTTACATTTTTAGGATGTAATACATTTTTAAAGTGTTTTATTTAAATCATTTTAATTCTTAAACAATTAATTTAAATTTTGATGAATTCTTCTTTTTATGATTTTATTTTTATTGTTATTAAAATTGTCTTTTGAATATTTAGTAAGTGTTTTATTATTATTCTATTTTATTTCAATTGACATTTTTATTAATTGTTAGCTATTCACATAAACCCCAGTCACTGTTCAGGGGAACCTCAGTTTCACCCAAAACCAGAATTCAGCACAAAGGTCAAATTAGCCTTTTCAGTTCTTAGAACACATGAAAGCTGAAAATAAGAAATTTCTGTTTCAGACGTCAGCTATCACATCGCAGTGAAAACCGGTAACGTCAGTGGAGGAAGTTCAGACTCTAAAGTGTTTGTGAAGTTCTACGGTGAGAAGGGAGACACCAGCAGAATGATGCTCGTGGTCTCAGACAACAACCTGCGCAATTACTTTGAGGCGGGCCGGGTGGATGTTTTCACCGTCGAAACCGCTGACATCGGGCAGGTATGTGCTCTTTCCTGTATTATATTTAACAGACACGTATTTTTTTTTTATATTTATACACATGTATGTTTTTCTCAAATCTAGATCAACCGGCTCCTGATAGGTCACACTAATGAAGGCATGCGCGCTGGCTGGTTTCTGGACAGTGTTCAGATCATGGTGCCAAATCATGGCAGACACTACATGTTCCCCAGTCACCGCTGGTTGTGCAGAGACGAGGCTGATGGGAAAACGGAGGTGGAGATTTACCCCAGTGAAATACTGGATGTTGAACAATGTAAACGCTCATGCTGTTATTTAATAGTAGATCCCTGCTGAAAACACACTGCAAACAATCTACTTCTTCCTCAGGATTTTTGCCTTGGTTGCCTTGCCTTGCTTCCAGTATATTCTTAAATCAAGATACATTTACTTAAGAAGCAAAATGACATAAGATATTAAGTTTTGTTATATTAAAAAGGTATGAAATTTATGAGCAAAACAAGAACAGATATCTGCCAATTGAGTCAGAAAAACAATCTTGTTTTAAATTTGTTTTAAATATCTGGCAGATATTTTTCTTCTTTTAACCACAGAACAAACCACAAAGCAACATTCTAAAACCTCTCAGTTTTTTTATATATTGTTCTGATCCCAATAGCAGATATTTCTTTTTTTTCTTTTCTTTTAAAATTTTTCAGAAAACAAGACTTAAGGCCAGATTTACTAACAGCTTGTGCCAGAACAAACTTTTCGCATTAAAATGTCAGGGTTTACTAAGACACGCAGTGAAGAATTAGCGCTAAAAAGCCATGGACACAGTTATTTTTGTGTCTGACCTTATTGATTATGCATTTGTAGGAGTTTCCCTTTCAGACGTAAAATTTATAGGAAGAGAGTGTTAAAATGTATCATCCAACGCGATTAACTAATGTTTGCGCTTGTCAAACTACTGGTATTTGTGCCAATATTTAACGCCCAAAAAAGCATGTCTTAAAGTAAAGCAGGTGGTAATTTACACTGCTCTTGGTATATTGTGTAGGTCATTATGGAAATGATCTGCTGCATCTGTGTTCTTTAATGTGCGCATTGTTAGTAAATCACACGCAGAATTTTCCCCTACCATTGGTGCTGTTTTGGAAATGCCTTGTTTAGTAAATCTGGCCCTTAATATGCTTTTGTGTGTCTTAAATCAAGTGCCTTGATTTAAGAATGTTTATAAATATTATAATTTTTTTATAGTAATATAGTAATTTTTGCATGTTCTTGTTTTTAGAAGCATGAAGTACTATTGCATTCTTTTGTAATTGTCCTGTAGTGATAAACTATGAGATCACGGTTGTGACGGGGGACATTTTTGCTGGTGGCACAAATGCCAATGTTTTTATCCAAATCTACGGAGATCAAGGAAAGACGGAGGTGCTCCAAATCAGCAGCAGGTCAAACAACTATGAGAGAGGAGCAGTAGACATATACAAGGTATTGTCAATGTCTAACCATCATCATCACACTCACTCAGTGTCATACTGATCTGTGACGTCTGTGCAACAGATTGAGGCTAAAGATGTGGGGAAGATCTTCAAGATCCGCATTAGCAATGATGACTCGGGCGTAGGAGCCGGATGGTACCTGGACCGTGTGGAGATCAAGCGTCTGATAATGGCCATGGTCCCCAAAGAGAAAAAAGAAGATAAAAAGAAGAAGAAGAATAAAAAAAAGAAGAGCGAGGAGGATGAGGATGAGGAAGGCGGTGGAGAGGAGATGCGTGAGGTGGCCTTGACTTACTTATTCCCCTGCGATCGTTGGCTGGCTTCTGATGAGGAGGACGGAGAGATGGTGGTGGAACTTCTGCCAGAGGACAATGAGGAGCTGGAGGGTACAGACACCTACCAATGTTTGATCATGCGGCTCTGTTAAATACGTTTGACTATGTCAGTCATCTCTAGACCCTATAACCCACTCAAAATAATGAATCAACTGCATAGCAACACTCTAAAATCACTCAGAGCAACCTAGAAACTACATAGCAACACTCTAAATTAGTGGTCGACCGATATTGGTGTTTTGACAGCCGATGCCGATATCTTGGAAAGCAGGGAATATGACATTGGGCAAAAGCATGAAGCACAGCATAATTTGAAATCACAAGTTTAAAGTTTGTCGATCGCGCGTCTGAAATATCGGCCGATATATCGGTCGACCACTACTCTAAATCACTTAAAATAACCTACTGTAGCAGCAACACTCTAAAAACACTCAGAACAACCTAAAAATGGTATAGCAATGCTCTAAAATCACTCAGGAGAGCCTAGTAACAACATAGCAACACTCTAAAGCACTCAAAATAACCTAGCAACTACATAGCAACACTTTAAATCACTTAAAATAACCTACAGTAGCAACTGCACAGCAACAGTCCAAAACCCCTCAGAACAACCTAGAAACTGCATAGCTACACTCTAAAAACTCTCAGGGTAATCTAACAAGTGCATAGCAACAGTCTAAAATCCCCCAGAACAACCTAGAAATGGCATAGCAACACTCTAAAAATGTTCAGAATACATTTACATTTATGCATTTAGCAGACACTTTTATCCAACGCGACTTACAGTACATTCAGGCTATGCATTTTTTTTTTTTTTTTTAATCATTACGTGTGTTCCCTGGGAAT
Source organism: allo-octoploid hybrid of Carassius auratus x Cyprinus carpio (assembly GCA_024542945.1). Lineage (NCBI taxonomy): Eukaryota > Metazoa > Chordata > Actinopteri > Cypriniformes > allo-octoploid hybrid of Carassius auratus x Cyprinus carpio. Next base: position 124 of record JANHFF010000295.1, on the reverse strand, counting down.
TGAACCCACAACCTTTTGCGCTGCTAACGCAATGCTCTACCACTGAGCCACAGGAATACTAGAATAACCTAAAAACTGCCTAGCAACACTCTAAAAACACTCAGAATAACATACAGTAGCAACC